>CDMY01000534.1:0-53737 GCA_001179505.1 Vitrella brassicaformis | reverse complement strand
CCCACACACACCCATTTGCTCCACCTGCATAGGCACATGTGTCTCTTGTCTGACGGGTTGGCGGCTGTTCCAGGGAGGCGACAACTTTGTGGTGGGCTCCCCCTTTACCCGCCACATGAAGCCGGCCATGTCCACTGACAGCTGGATCCCACAGACCCTCCGCAGACCATCAGCCGGCCTGCCTGTTACTGACGAGGATTGGCAGAGATTCCTCAACGATCGGACGGCACCGACTGTCTGGGCCATGAATGAGCGATCGCCGATTAAGAACACAGCCATGAGTCGACTCGAGGTCGTCAAGCAGCTGTTTGAGGTAGGGCAACGCACACAAATCGACAGAGGCATCTCTCTTTCTCTCTCTCTGCGTGTGTGTGGATTGCATTAGACTCTGACCAACCGTATCGAGGCCTACGAGACGCCGACGTGTCTCGGGCTGGTGCTATTCAGCGGCAGAGACGACATCAAATACACATGCAAAGTGAGCACAGCACACATCTCCCCACCTCCGCCCCTCCCCGAGGACCCATGTCTGCGTGTTTCTATCTACCACCAGCTGTCCCCCTACATGGAGCCTTTCCGTGATGCCCTCGACCGTGCGCGTCAGTCTGGCGAGACGGCAGTGTACGACGCAGTGGGTCGTGGGCATGAGGAGCTGGTCAAGTGGAAGGAGGAGAAGCCCTCACTCAAGGACGCACAGCTGCGGATCATCGTCCTGTCAGCTGGGGAGGACAGCGAGTCGCACACCGACTGGTGGGTACCAGATGCTCTACGTGCCTGATGCAGCGAGAGGGTTGCCATTCCGGTGCGGGCGGTGTTGTGTGGTGTGGTGGTCACGGTGCTCGATGTCTTTCGCGAGAAGCACCCACCGCAGCAGCAGCCGCACGAGAAAGCCTTCCTTCCCTGTGACGACCTCCCTCCCCTCATTGACGTGAACATCACGGACTCGACCGTGGAGCGAGCGGCACGGAGTCTCAGTGGGAGCGCTGGACTGACCGGTGGCGATGCGAACTTCTGGCAGACCTTCCTCCTCCGATACGGTGCCAAGAGCGGTCGCCTCTGCGCGGCTGTGGCCTCGCTCGTCTCTATCCTGGCCAACACCATCGTCCCATGGGACAACATCAAGGCCCTGCGAGCGTGCCGCCTCATCGCTCTCGACAAATGCCCTGGTGTCCGCCCTATCGGCGTCGGGGAGGTGCTCTCTCGCCTGACTGGCAAGTGCATGACCATGGTGACCCGCTCTGACCTGGAGACGACCTGCGGCACTGATCAGCTGTGCATCGGTGTGAAGGGGGGCCTCGAGGGGGCTGTGCACGCGGTGAATGACCTCTTCTAAGAGGACGAGACCAAGAGGCTCCTGCTGGTGGACGCGAGCAACGCCTTCAATCGCATCAGTCGGCCTGCTGCCATCTGGAACACCCATGTGCTGTGGCCCCGCTGCTCTCGCTATGCGTTCAACACCTACCGAGGATTCGCCGCACTCCACCTGCAAGGCTCAGCCGGCTGTCTGTGGAGCTGTGAAGGCGTCACACAGGGCGATTCGATGGCGATATTCGTCTACGCCTGCGGCAGCCTTCCCCTCATCCATGCCCTGCGGGCTGTCTGCGCTGAGGAGGGATATGAGATGCTGTCGAGTGGGGCATGGGATGAGTCAGGCAGCGATGGGCAGAAGCAGAGGGGGATGGTGCGGGTATATGTGTGTGTTCTGATGTAGAAGGTGTTGGAGTTGGTGAGGAGGAAAGTTTGTCGGCCTCATCGGCCCCGTTGGCCTCTTCATCTAGCGCTTCGCTGCGGCAGTGCTGGTATGCGGATGACTCGTCGGCGCTCGGCAAACTTCACGGCATCCTCGTGTGGTTTCGAGCCCTGCGTCGTATCGGCCTTTCATACGGCTATCACCCGAAGGCCGCCAAGTCCTTCCTCGTCGTCAAACCCGAGCTCGAGCAGATTGCAAGGGAAGTCTTCGAGCCCGAGGGGGTGCAGATCGTCACGAACAAGAGGTTTCTGGGCGGCTACGTGGGCGATAAGGGGGGGAGGGCGGCGTTCCTCTGCGAGAAGGTCGAGGGGTGGGTGCGCGGCGTGCGCGCGCTCACGTCTGCTGCCCGCAACTTCCCACACACGGCCCACGCGGCAATGACGAGGTCTCTGCAGATGGAGTGGGACTATGTCTTTTATGTCGTGCTCACCAACGAGTGCGCTCTCAGCCCCCTCCGCGAGGCCATCGCCAAGGAGCTGCTGCCGGCCCTCCTCGGCGGCCCTGTGACGCCGTCCGAGGTCGACCTGATGCTGCTGCCTGCTCGGCATGGCGGCACCGGCATACGTGACCCTCTCGACCGTGCCACAGCCGCCTACCCCGCTTCCCGCGCGAGTACCAAGGTGGTTTTCAAGTCCGTCCAAGGCAAGGCTCCGTTCCACTCTGGCGACCATCGTGCCACCATCCGCCACGCCCTCACCCAGAGCAAGCAGCAGCAGGACGTCGCCCACAAGACCAAGAGGGAGGCCGCCCTGTCGCACATCGACCGCCGGCGCCATCGCGTCCTCTCCCGCAGCGCCGAATACAAGACGTCCGGCTGGCTGACCACCCTCCCGTCGACAGACAACAACACTGGTCTTGATGCTGCGGAGTTTCGAGATGCCCTCAACATGCGTTACGGCCGTCACCCTCCCGGCCTCGCTGCACGCTGCGACCACTGCAACCAGCCCCTCACTGTCGACTATGCGCTGTGCTGCAAGTGGTACGGCCTGGTGATTCATCGCCACAACGAGCTGCGGGACACTTTTGCCGAGCTGATTGGGATGGCGTGGGGGGACGCTGGTGTGCGTCGGGAGGTGGTGTTGAAGGCGGGAGAGGAGGGGGAGGGCGGGGTCAGGGCGGACATCGTCGCTCGGGGCGTGTGGGAGCGGCAGGCTGGTGCGTCGTTTGACATCTGTATTACGGATCCTGACGCACCGTCTTACGCTTCCAAGAACTGATCGACCAAGTCCATCCTGAAGCAGCACGAGACCGCCAAGAAGAAGAAATACCGCTCGGCCGTCTGCGACTCCCGCGTGACCTTCTGCCCTCTGGTGGTGACGTGTGACGGTGTGTGAGGACACGATGCCAACGTGTTCATCGCTCACATGGCTCATGCGCTGTTGGAGAAGGAGGGCTGGAAGGGTCGGGGGTTCAGTCATGTGTCTGGATGGATTCGCTCTCGCTTGTCTATCGCCCTCGCGCGTGCGACTAGCTTCTGTCTGCGTGGGGGAGGGAGGGGAGGGTTTGCGGGACTGGGGTGTGCTGATGGGGCGGGGATTGATCCCTCCTCCCCTTGAGCCTGTTTGAGTCTGCGTGCTGATGGGACTGTATTTGTATGAGTATCACGGACACACAGACGAGTGTTACGGTTAATGATAGTTTCTACTAAAAAAAGATTTATTATGCGTTTGCAGAAAAAGGAATTTGCAATTTGAGGCGTTGGATGCATTTGATAGAGGTGTGGAGCCATCATTCACTGACGACGGGTAGAGCGAGCAGATGCCGGAAAGAGAGCTAGCTGCAATGCGGCATAGGACATATAGGTAGCGAGTTGGCCAGCTCCTGCATTGGCTTCCCGTTTTTCGTCCATCACTCAATCCCTTGTATGGGGTTTCACGGAGGTGAAGGGGATTTCGGAGAGGAATGGGAGAGAGGAGGAGGGCAGTGGGAGAGCGGGATGAGGTATGGCGACGGGAAAAGGGTGCATGCAGTCATGCGACTCTTGAGGGAGCTGGCAACGAGCCTGTGTAACGGGGACACCCTAACACTGACTCGTTCGGCGCACTTTGCATGGCAGTCGTTTTCCTTTTTCCCTCCCTCCCTCCCTCCCTCCCTCTTCGGAGGCCTGGCTTTTTTCGGGAAGGGCAGCGCCCTCCCTTGGTAGGCTTGCGCACTCGTCTTATCCCGCCTTTCGGCGTTTCTGTGGGTCTGTGTGGTGGGCAGTGTGCTGCTTTCTTCCGTCTACTTTGCTGCCTTTTCCACATGTGGCTTACTATATTCTATATTGAGAAACAAAGACTTCATGCCGATTGGACACAACTGACGACGGGTCGTGAATGACGAGCAGAATCGCTTGGCTGTCCACTCACTGTTTTGAAGTGCTCTTTTATATTTCCCAGACACACGCAGGGCACACGAGAAAGACCTGTACATATGTAGGATGGCCTGTGATCACGGGAGGGAAGACCGGCGGCTATATGTGGGGGGAATGTGGCGAGGCATCAGAAGGCGATCTATCATATTATGTTTGTGCATGATACTATTTTCGACCATGTCCACGGAAGCGAGAAGACAGAAGAAGACGTACACACATGGATTCGCGAGACGAATGCTCACCGTGTGAAAAACACCATTGTGGTTTTCACCATACTCGTACGCCAAGAGACCATACTTGACAGTGTGTCTGTCCGCCCCTGAGCACGCCGTGGTGGTTGTCGGGCAGCGCTTCAGCAACGACTGGCGCGAGAGCAGCATGCACAGGGACGGCCGCGTGGGGCGGGTCCGTTTACACTTATCGCGGCCGTTGTCTAACGGCGGCGCTGGCGTAGTTTTTTGGCACCCGCCGAGCAGCACATCCATCAGGGTCCTCCCTCCCACAGCAGCGCCATGCACCCCACCGTCGGACTTGATCGCAGCTTCAAACCAAACACGAAGGTGGTGGCGCTGGTCTGTGTCGTGTGCCTGGTTCCCCTCATCGCAGGACAGGTTTGTGCGCATCTCGATCCCCATCCCTCCCTTCCTCATTTGCTGTTTCTTTCCAGGGACCTGGCGTAGATTTCGACGATTTGCATCGGACTGAAGAGGGCATCTACGCGAACAAGGACAGGTGTTTTTGCCCTGGTGTGGGCGGCGGGTGCTTTGGCGAGTGCGGCAAGAAGGCCTACGCCGCTGAGGTAAGCAACGGTCTCGCCTTCCCTTTGTAGTCTCCCTCCGTATCTCTCTGCCTAGTTGGCATCCTCGGAGAATTTCACCTACGGGCGGTTTGAGGCGAGGCTGAAGCCCAGCGTCGAGGTAGACGGTACGCTTTACCGACAAGCCGGTCACCCATACATATCGTCGCGCCTGATATTGTCGTGTCTGTCGTCGTCCAGGCATCCTTTCTGCAATCTTTCTCTTCCAAAATGACAGCGCCAGGCTGCCTGGGGCAACGTGGGAGGAGATTGAC
The DNA here is from genome assembly GCA_001179505.1 of Vitrella brassicaformis. Lineage (NCBI taxonomy): Eukaryota > Vitrellaceae > Vitrella > Vitrella brassicaformis. The sequence goes on along the minus strand of CDMY01000534.1, from coordinate 48,563 downwards.
ATTGAGATCCACGGCATGGGCAGCCACGGCCGCGAGCCCATCCAGACCAATATCCTCACGGGCGACTTTGAGAAGAGAGTCGAGACGCCAGAGTTCTTTGCAGCGCCGGGCATTCCAGACGACATCGACGCACAGACCAACGCTGTCAAGAAAGGCTTCCACGTCTACGCCATTGAGTGGACCCCTGACTATGTTGCCTGGTACTTTGATGGCGAGAGGCTCCGCATGGACGCCCCATGTGAGGCGGCAGACGCCGCTGGCAGCGACTGCCAAGTCCATCGACTATGGGAGCCCATGAATCTTCGCCTGAGTGTCTGGCCTACTGATCCTGAGCTGGTCGACCCGGACTGGGCTGGCAGCTTTGATCCGGCAGAGCTTCCGCAAACCATCTATTTCGATTTTGTCAAAGTCTACGATTACAACTACGACACAAAGGGTACACACAGACATTCACGTAGATGTACACACTCAGGTGTCAGAGAGGCAGCACTCATTCATTCTCTGTCTGGCTGATCCGTTTGGTTTTTGGTTCGGTCGTGTGTGTCCCTCAATCCATTAGATTTCGACTTAAGGTGGATTGACGAGTTTGACACACTCAACACGACTCGCTGGGAGATGGGCATTCACACATTCACCGTATGTGTGCTATTGAGAGTACTGTTGTCTGCATGCCATCTGTGGCTGTCTGTTTGTCTGTTTGCACTTATATGCCCGATGTGCAGGTCAACTACGCCCACTTCAGGCCGTCGAATGCCGCTCTTATCAAGTCGTCAGAGGCGGATGGTGACCCCCAGTCTGATGGCTCCTACCTGGCCTTGTCCATCACAAATAAGAACGATGAGGCCGACATGCGCTCGAGCAATCTCATTCGGTGAGTGAGGTGTCGAGTGTTGCGGCGATTTAGTTAGGGAGCTAGCTGGCCCAATCAAAGACTCTCTGAAATTGTCTTCATGGTTTGTGGGATCGCAAGAGCATACTGCAGAATTTTTTGATGCGACACAAGCACGTCTTGTGAGAACAATGGATCACATCGAGGCTGATATACGGATTTCGTGGGAAGCGGGCCTGATGCGTGTGTGGGTGCCCTGCCATCCATCGTTTGATTTGCATGCTCGTCTGTCGGCGTCTGTCGGTGTATGTGAATGCGTGCAGTATACTCTGGCTGTACATATTTTGTCCCACTCACTCACTCACCCGTCGGTGCATTGGATTGGCAGGCAGGCCGCTGTTCCTTCCGCATGCCTGCATGCCGTCTGCACCTAGCTCATCGCGTGCACGTTCAGCTTTCGCGATAAGCAAAAGGTTTCTATCTCGGATCAGTGAAAGGTGTCTATCTCTCTGTCTGTCTGCCTGTCTGTCTGTCTGTCTGTCTCGTGCGTCTCTGAGTGGTTTGTCGTCGCTTGTTCTGCAAATATCGCGTGCCTTCAACCAACCAGTGCTATGGTGTCCTCGGTTGCGACGTACATGTGTGTGTCACTGGAGGTGTGAAGTATGTGGTGTGGCCGCCAGCTTGATGCACGGCAACATTAGAGCACTAGTTGTTCTACTGGTGTGGCGACCTCATCTCAACGCAGTTGAATGTACCACTATTCAGTACCATTCAGCACGAAACACTTAATAATGTACAGACCATGTCAGAGCAGTCAGTGTTGTCTACCTGCACCAGCCGATGCATTACTAACATACTAGCGCGAGCCCGCGCTTCGCGCGGGGAGCACAGAGAGAGAGAGAGAGAGACCGTCGACTTTGATGAGACCGTGCGACTTCAGAACAGCATGGATACAGATGGACAGGCATATTTTGCCAGTGTCTGCCGGTCGAGCCGCGTCCGCAACTTCATCGTTGTCCTCACACACACACACACACACACACACAGAGAGAGAGATAGAGAGAACACACACACACACACACACAGAGAGAGATAGAGAGAGAGAGGCACTGAGGGATGTCTGTCGTGTCTCGCAATCAAACGAAGCACAGGAGACGGACACGTCGGAAATGGATGTCCAGATAGACGACAGTCAGTCAATTTGGTTCGTCGGCATCCTGAATGATGGCCTCTATCGAGAGATGCGGCACCAATGTGGGTATTTCATCGTCATTCTCGGAGTGGCAAGAACACCGTGTTATTCGCCCCGCAGCCTGCTCTTGTATGTTGTCGATAATGTACAGCTGCGCAAATTTTCGCGGATCGTTTGGATTTATCGGCATCGATGCTCAAGGACTCGTCGAAGTTGTCAATAGGGATGCGGAACAACCGCAAAGTGGCTGTCCTCTGGGCCGCATTCCTGGCTCGTCGTGTTGCATTGACTTGATCAGCAGCCACTCTGTGACGGGGCCGTCGTCTTGCATCTGTCCCCTGTGCCGCTCGCTCTGAAGCGTTGGCCGCATAGCTGGCTCGTCGTGTTGCATTGCGTTGATCAGCAGCCACTCTGTCACGGGCCCGTCGTCTTGCATTTCGTTCGGTGGCCTCCATATGATGCCTCGCTCTTCTGCGAGTCTTGCGCTGGTCTTGCGCAAGGGGGCGACCACCTCTAGAGCAACACACACACACACACAGACACACAAAGTAGCACACACACACACACAGAGACACACAAACAAACAAACACACAGCATTGTGCCACTTGTGGTCGCCTTTCTCAATGGGTCTTTCCTAGCACCTTCATTTGCTGTGCTCGACGTCGGTGTTTGATTGGACAGGTTGGAGCTAGCGGAAGCCTGATAGACGAGACAGAGGATAGCCACTGCGCCGATCAGCAGAGCAAACGCTCCCCTCATCGCCGTTCCTTCTTCTGCTTGATGCGAAACCACGCGCACACACACACACACACACAGAGAACACACAGAACACACACAGAGAACACACAGAACACACAGAAAGTGACCTTGTGAGCCTCTTCAACTTGGCTGTGCGACTTTGACGATACTGTGCAACCTCGACTTTGCTTCCTCACCTGGCTGAGCCGTCAGGAGCTGCTTTTGATGGGTTTGCTGCTCTCAGGACAAGCGTCAAGGACCTCTATGTGCAGAGCTCTTGCAAGCAAGGCCGTCAGGAGCTCCTTTTTCAGTGGCTTTGCGGCTCTTAGGACAGGCGTCAAGCAGCTCAGGACACGCGTCAAGCGCTCTATGTGCACAGCTCTTGCTCTCGTCTGCACCTGACGGAGCCTTTAGGGGCTGCTGTTTCAAGTTTTCTCGCTCTCAATCAAGACGACTGAGGAGGAGGAGCCCGTTGTGCAACGCTGACAGGAGGTCTCTCTTCGCGTGGGGGCGGAAAGGGAGGGAAGGGAGGGAAGACAAGGATTTACAAGATCGGTAAAGTGCTCTCTAACCGCGGACGACCACGACCACGATTGTCCTATTTAGAATAGATCTACCAACAGACCAGTCACCTGCTACCTGCTACTTGCAACGCAGTTGCCATTGTCTACCCAATCCCCACACAGTCGATCGGCACACAGACGCCCATTACACAGACACCGACAGGCATCCCAGGTAGCTTCCGAAAAGGCTCACAGTGAGCCCTCACACGATTGCCCACATATATGAGTCCCAGCCAGAGGGTCAAAAAGGCTGACATCCCGAATTGGGCGATGCAAAGGGCATGTATGTCAGGCAGCTGGCAAGAATGCAGCCACGCAAACAAAGACACACAGGCGTTAATGTGTGTGTCAGGGAGATATTGCGCCCTCGACACATTCTCTCAATTCAAGAGCCTTTTAGCGCTGTGTCTCTTATCAATGTGATTTGGAAGAAGTATCGTATATCCCACAAATAATGTCGGGAAACAGACCATTTCTTTCCTTCATCGTGTTATCCCATTCCGTGTGCGACATCTCGCTCACATTGCCCCTCAAATATGTCGCCCTTCCTTTCTGGAACTCATTGGGTCCTCCGTCACGGCTGAGAAACTAGAAGTATACAGCCCCATGCACTCACGCACTCACTGCCTGTCTGTTCGACCTCCTACGTCTATACGTGCTGGCCAACAGAGATGACAGAGATGAAAGAGGGGGTATGCACGAATCACGTATGTGCGAGTCAGAGAAGGTCAGCGATCTGTCGAAACTCAAACGGACATGTCACGGCCAACGACTTGCCGAACAACAGCTTGTAGTCAGCCCGAGATGGAATGACCCACTTGATAGGCATCCTTTTGACTTGCTCCACGCTGGCCTTCGCCTGTGGCCCCACCCCGCCCCGCACCCACACTGATACCATCTTCACTGGCGACAGCTCGGGATACTTCGTCAAGAGGGCCGGCTCGACAGGCAGAGGATGGCTGACATCGCCAGAGAGGTCAGCAGCTATCGTCACAGTGTCCTCCTCTGGTAGTTTGTCTGCCCGTTTGCACTGGTAGCCCCACACCTCTGTGACCTTGCCGTTCTTCGTCACGAAGATGAACAGGTCGTACGTTTCAAAGTGCTCGTCGGCGGGCTTGATGAAGAAGGCGGCACAGCCCTCGGCCAGCTCCGGATAAACCCTTATCGCCTGCGAGAGATGTCCGCCTGGCTTGACGAACGACTCGACGACGTCTTTGAGGGTCTTCCAGTCGGGGCTCCTGATCCAGGGTCCGATACTGCATGCACTGTGGATGACGGCAGGGGGAAGGGTGTTGTGAAGCTCTTTTGGAAGAGCGGCGATGCGGGCTACTGCTCGGGGGTTGTTTTTCCGCAGGTGGCTCTGGATCAAGCGAAGACAGAGAGCTGCCGCACACGGCCCTTCCCGCTGGTCTCCCGACTCGCCTTTGGCCGAGTTGAGCTTCCACAAGTTGGCGGCGGCGGCACTAAGCAAGGAAGTGACCAGTAAGCCCAGTTCCTTGTCATATTCGGCCAGCTTGGTGAGAGCATGATAGAGATAGCAAGGGGGCCAGACGAACTGAGTAGTTCCCGAACCCTCCTCGTCGAAGACATCCAGCAACATCTCCCACTCTCGGAGGCCATACAGTGGCCCACTCCCACTGGAAGAGGAGACAGTGACAGGCAGAAAAATAGTATACAGTCACATACAGTGACATCCAGCTCATGTGCGTTCCTCCTGCCGGTGCACCTATGCGTACCTCACGGCTGTGTCGATGACGGACCGTAGGATGCGAACAGCATCTGTCGGACGGTCCACAAGAAGCCTCGGGAGCTTATCAGTCAGATACCTTGGTAGCAGCTTCCTTCTGGACCATTCCCACAGAAGCGCTGGGCTCCGACCTGCCCAGCATATTTGTGCCGTGTTGGCACCGTAAAGGCCGAGGCGCTCGCTCACGAGCTCCAGGTCTTCCTTTTCGATGCGGGGCAGTGAGGGGCAGAGGACTCTGCGACGGCTGGGAGACTGAAGGAACCTGCTGAGGTCAGCGAAGGGTCGATTGACGTGGCTGCTAAAGGCGAAGTATCTATTGCGCCGAAGAAGAAAGTCTTCCTTGAGCCACCGACCCACTTCGCTTTCACCTTCCCTGCGCTCTTCCGTAAACTTGACGAAGTTGTTGAGCTCATCCATGAGCAGCACAGCCCCCTCGTCCCCCAGCCAGTCCCTGATTGTCAGCTGGTCGATGGACGCATGCACGATCCACTTATCGAAGCATAGCTCGTCCACAGCCACCCCTGCCGCAGCTGCCACTTCCGCTGTCGCTTTCGGTGTCCTGGCCTCCCACGCCAAACGAATGAAGACAGAATCCTTCAGAGACGCTAAGAGTGTCTTCTCCGCTCCTGTGTAGGCGGTTTGATCGCAGAAGGAGACCTGAATGGCGCCGATGCCCTCCTCGCGCAGCTTCTTAGCCAACTCCTTGAGCGTCCTTGTCTGTTGGAATCCACGCGCAGCCTTGCGTCATCATTGAATCCTGCCACTCTCCTGAGCCAACTGATCTTCTTCTGTCTGACTTACCTTGCCCCCACGTGAGAATCTTGTGAATAGCATCGGCATGACGCGATCGTTTGAGGTGTCGTGTGGCTGCTGGTACTGTGGACGCAGTAGGCCGTATGCTGTGTCGACGAAGCGACGACCGATGAAGTCGGGGCTTTCGCCGCTCTCTAACGGTCGGAGCGGCACTTGTGCGGGCCGGTAGAGGTGATCGCGTGTGAGTTTGACAACACGCTCTGCGAACACGCAACACGGACACACACGTGTAGCTATCTGCTTTGCCATCTGCGTCCCTCTTCGTCTTGCTCTGTGTGTGTGTGTGTTTGCGTACTTGTCTCGGCGAGTTCTCTTGATGATGAATAAGCCGACTCTGTAGGAAGGAGCATCTCTTTCGACAGAAACACACATAAACATGAGTGCATACATACGCAGAGAAGATGATCACAGACAGCGGGAGGTTCCTTGCATTGGTACACGCCTACCTGGAAGTGGCTTCCCGGCTTGCACCCATCCCGAAAGGCCTAGCTGCTTCACCATGGCGTGAGAGGGGGCTAGACCCTACACATGCAATGGATTGGCGAGGCACACAACCACTGACTGACAGTGTGGTCCAGGTGTGTTCCTGGAGCAACAGACATGCCCTCACCCGCTCCTGCAGTCGAACGAGCAACGCCTCATACTCTTCTGGATCCCTCTTGCCGTCCTCGCCAGTGCGTGAGGTGCTATTCGGCACTGTGCGGCACTCACCGGGCGGCCATCTGAATGATGCCAATGATGTTCACGCACACAGAGACAGAGTGGCATATATGTCTCGCCATCCTCAGGCTGGGCTGCCTTAGCGCGTATGTGTGTACCCGGCTCCGTCGCTTCGCCTCTCGTTATCCCGATCCCTGTCCCTGTCCCTATCCCGGTCCCGACTGCGGCTGCGCTTCCGCAGGTCACGGCTCCTCCTCCACGTACATGCGCACAAGAGGTCATACAGCACAGCAAGCGTTCATGTCGTTCTCCTTACTTGCGCCTATCTCTATCCCGATCTCTGTCCCTGTCGTCCTCATAGTCATATGACCGGTTCCGGTCTTGGTCACGGCTCCTGCAGACAGCAGAAAGCATCACGCACATGCTGGTGATCCAACCACCGAGAGTGGTACAGCTAGCAATTGGCTCACTTGCGCTTGTCCCTGTCCCTATCCCGGTCCCTGTGTTGGTCCTCCCGGTCCCTGTCATCGTCACGCTCACGACCACGGCCACGCTCACGCCTTCGCTCCGCCCTAGGAAGTGGATCAGAGTGTAGAGATCTTGCATCAGAGAAGATTCATGCATCGGGTGTGTGCATCATCATGCTCGTATGTGTGTGCATGGCTTGCTTACCTATCCCTGTCACAGTCTTTGTCTCGGTCCCCGTCCATGTCTTTGTGACGTCGCCGCTCCTCTCTTTCCGTCATGACGATCACATCACCTGATCTGCCAAGCACACTCGCGTGGCTCTCACACTGCCAACAGCAGCTCAGCGATTGCCGTAATCCGCTTTCCCTCTGCAGCACCGGCACGGGAGGGGGGCTTAGAGCAATGAACGCACGAAACGCAACGAACGCAGGCGTCACTTAGCGACGACCAGCCAAAAGGACGAAAGACCCCTTTCTCTCTTTTGCTGTCATGGAAGGGGTTGCACCGTCAATCGTCCGGTCTACGGTCGACGGCTTCTTCTTTGAGTGGTTGGCGCTGCCGTCGTCTCAGACGCTGATCAAGAGCGCCCTCCAGGACATTCAGGACGGTACTTTCGATTCGGTGAGGAGAGGAAAAGCGAAGGTGGCAGAGATCCCCTGGTATTTTCGTGTGTTTTGCCAGTCCATGGTTCCGCCTCCTCACGGCGCTTCGTCCTCGCGGACGGGCGGCGCTCCTCTGCTTGCTTCCCCTCCCAGCTCTCCGAAAGCCTCCCACGCCCCCTCTCGGTCCCCCTTATCCCCCTCGCCCAGCCCGCTTTCACAGTCGCTCATGCAGGCCACCTTCTCGCCGCCTCCGTCAGCGAGTGTGAGCGCCTCTGCTCCCCAACTGTCGCTGCCCTCGGCAGGCTCCACACAGCTGTCGCTGACCATTCCTGGAGTATCTGGTCCAGCCCCTCCTCGTTCCCCTGTTCGACGCCCCATATCGTCCCATCTCACCGCAGACACCCCGCGGCCTGCGGTGGGTGCCTTTATGCAGGGCGGCATGCTGCCGGCGGCCGCTGCTGACGCGGACCATATGGCCATGATGAACAAAGGGGATGCAGACGTGTCACCACCTCTAAACGAGGCGCACCAGGTAGTCACCAATTGACACGACACGCAGAGAGCTGCTGTCCTTCGTATTCCTTCCCTCGCTGCATTGGATGTACACTGCAGGCTGATCGATTTAATGAGCGCTTCAGCCCAATGTCCCCTGGTGCGGCCGGGACCGATGCAAGTGCTTTGGTGGAATCGCACCCGATTATGAAGGACGTCATGCCCTCCATGGCCCTGTCCCTCACGCTACAGCAGTCCCTCAGCCCTCCGCACAGCAGCGCATCGGCCAAGGCTCATGATGACCTGGCTGCTTCCGGCCCGCATGTGAGTCCTGGGAGGCTGGTGTCACTCGATCGACATGAGAGGGATGTCGACACGAGCCCTGAAGCAAGGCAAGAGGCCTACGAGGCGTCCCTCAAGCTCCCAATCCCCACGTTTTACCATCCCAAGCCGCACCCGCTCCAGTTTGTGGCTCAGCGACGTACTGGCGATGGGCTGGGGATCGCTGAGGAGGATCGGGTGCGCATCGATGAGGTCTACGCTGCCTGCTTGGCCGCGAGAGCCGAGGCAAAGCCGCACGAGCCACATGCCATAACGGCCGAGGGCAAAGCCGGTGCGGGACTGCGTCTGGACGAGTTCGAACAGGAAATGGTCGTTGGGTTGCTCGGGCTTTCAAAGTACTTCGCTGGTACGGAGCAAGGATGGCAAGGGGGGAATATGCGGCTTTCCATCTGACTTTCCACTGTCTCTATGTGTCTGTGCGATTTCCCTCAGGTGTGCTATTTCATCAGATAGCGATCGATGGCGTCGTCACGAAAGATCGATTGCTCAGATATTGGTCCAGTCGGTTGCTCGGCGTCTGCAAGCCCCCATCTGCTCCAGAAGAAGACACTCCATCAGCGAGCGGGGGTGCCCCGAGCTCAAGTGAGATGGACGAGGCCGCCAGATATGACAGGATGGTCATGAACTTCTTCAATGTCGTGAGGGCGCCGACAAATGAGTACATCGAAAAGAACGACCTCAGACCTTTCGTCAAAGGTACCATACACTGATGAGGAACGTGTCCTCGAACTCGTCCGTCTATCGATGTGTGCCCCACATGCATGGCTTCAGAGCTGCTGAATCGCCACCCAGGCCTGGAGTTTCTTCACGACACCCCAGAGTTCCAGGAGAGATACGGTAACTACCCGCACGGACCCACACGCAAACGCGAAGGAAGAAGCAGGTCGTGCGGACGAATGTGGATTGGTTACGTATGTGCATTCCTCTCAGCTGACACGGTGATCGCAAGAATCCACTACGTATGCGAACGACGCGGAGCGGGGAAAATCTGCTTCAAGGTGAGAAGTGGCATCTGATCTGAGTGCCCCTTTTCTGACTTGCACCTGCACTCTTTTACTTGTTCAGGACTTGCGCCGGTCGTGTGGAATTGCGCACTCGGTGCCCGACTCTCCAGTTACGGCTGCTACTCCCATCGTGCGCCGTGACATTGTGTCTGTGTGGAAGAGTCTGGACTCAGAGGATGACATCAACAAGGTGCGGGATTTCTTCAGCTACGAGCATTTCTATGTGCTGTACTGCAAATTCTGGGAGCTCGACCAGGACCATGACTTTCTCATCGACAAAGAGGACCTCCTCAGGTGCGCACGCGTCAAACAGCGCGCATGGCTGCACATCTAGATTTGTTTGTGCCTCACAGGTATGACAACCATTCGTTCAGCCGTCGGGCGATTGAGCGCATCTTCACCCAGGTGCCCATGGCCTTCACCTCCACAGTGCCGGGCAAAATGGGCTACGAAGACTTCATCTGTAGGCCGAGAGAGGCTCGCACATCGCACGCGACCATGCCTCCATTCATTCGTACGCTGTCTGTCCTTGTTCTCTTTCAGGGTTTCTAATTAGCGACGAGGACAAAACGACTGACAGGTACGTACCTGTTGACGTACGTGAGGGATGGATGGGATGGACTAGATGCATGCCTGCTCTTGCCATGAGTGAATATCTACCTTCGTTCAGAAGCCTTGAGTTCTGGTTCCGGCTCGTCGATCTTGACGGGGACGGCTGCATCAGGTCGCAAGTGCGCTAGCCTGCCTCCGAGGCGCAATTGCAGACACGTGCTGCTTGTGTGACTTGTGCAGGGACCACGAGATGTACTACTTCTATGAGGAGCAAATGACACGTCTGGAGTGCTTCAATCACGAGACTGTCCCCTTCCAAGATGTGCTCTGCCAAATGTAAGATGAAAAGTGTCCCGCTCCCTCTTCCTTATTCCCATAGATATGTATGTGTGGGTGGGTGTGTGCAGGTGTGACATGATCGATCCGTCTCTGGAGGGCCACTTTCGCCTGAGTGACTTCAAGAGACAGCGCAAACTCTCCGGGACCTTCTTCTCCATACTTCTCAGGTGAGTGACTGCAGCCATGCGCAGAGTCAGTGAGTGGTGTTCCTCAAAGCATATGTGTGTATCATTCATGGAATCCGTTTGTTTCAGCCTCAACAAGTTCCTGAATTACGAGCAGCGCGACCCCTTTGCCATCAAGCAAGAGCAGGCTGAGCACCCCGGATTCAGGTGGAAGCGACACATAGCGATTGAGAGCATTGCAAGGGACGTGTACGTAATGTGCTTCTCTTGTACAATTGTGTCGTGTCCGTGCAGCGACTGGGACCGATACTGTGCAACAGAGTATCTTCGCCTCGCGTCTGAAGATGACTCACAGGAGGATGACATGCACACATTACTGTAGACAATGTCGGTGTCATTCACATTACACGATGTCAGCCCAACTGTATGTAAGACGTGCATGACGAATATCACGTCACAATCACCGAAAAGCACGCGGTCAAGGAGGGTAATTTACAGAGAGTGACCGAAAGTTGCAAAGAGACAGTGATTGGTAAAATGCAGCAGCCCTCCAAGTTGATGGACGTGCGCATTCATCATGCTCCAACAGATGCGGTGGCTGCCCTCATTCCCCAGCTCCACCCAGCTCACTATACACAACCCAACACAACACGTACGCATAGGAGAGGGTGCAGAGAACTGATTCGCGCAGAGAGTCATTTCCATTCATGGAGAATGGTTGATGGTTAATTTCGAACCACGTTTCGTACCGTCAAATTGGCGAGACACAGGAATAGCACATCCCTCGCATCTCTGCTTCGAGAAATGCCCCCGCAGCGTCCTCCTTTCGCAGAGAACCTCCTTGGCTTGCAACCCCATCACCAATTGTCAAAACCAACGTCGATTGAATTCCAAAACGGAACGTTTCACGCGTGTGCTTTTTTCTCTTGACCCAGAGCAGACGAGCCCAGACAAACTGCACCAGGCTGTCGTCCATCTTCTGAAGGTGGATTTTGTGCCCGCTTTATTGCCTGCAAAATTCCATGGCATCGTGACTGCGTCGAAATCTTCGCTGCCGAATTAATATCGGTCCCCCCACCACTGTCTGATGCTTTACCGACATCAACACCATGCTAGCGTAGTTCTTTCATGGACTCCTCGTGCCGATGCGCTTTCCGTGAGCACTCGACTGGATGCAAGGATCGCGCATTCCTTAAAACGTCCCAAATGTGCCGAAAAATTAAAAAACAACAACAACAACAACAACAACAACAAAAAAGCAGACCGCAGAAGAATACTTAAAACAACGCAAATAAATAGAAAATTGAGGACAAATTCCAACAAACAAGGAACAAACTTTAAAAGCCGCCCAAAAAAGGTGTCCGTGTGTGGATGGATGGATGGTGTGTGCATCCGCATGCCTGCCTGCCTCTTCTTCGTCCCTCCCCCGTCCCTCCCACATATGGAGACATGCATACATAATTCATACAGACAAACAGCCAGACAGTGTCGGCAGAGGCACGACATTCATTCACAGAGGCAGACAGTCGGGGATGGTATATACATGAACCAAATCAATTAATCAACCAGTCAGTCAATCAATCAACAATTTTTCTCGATTTTTCCAGCGTGTCTCGGTGATGTGCCGAGCGCGATTTCCGGCACCAAAAATCGCCACTTTCTTCTCTCGATGAGTTAGGTGAATCAAATGTACAATGTAAATGGAGCTTGCCTGACAACACCGCACCTTTTCTTTTGATACTTCTCTTTTTGATGCGAGACACCGGATTTCCAAGCAGAGGGAGGGATCTCCAAGTGTAGCGATCCAGAGCCGTAGCGATGATTCTCGTGAGTTCTCTCTCTCTCTCTCTCTCTCTCCCTCCTGACACAGAGCAGACAAATCCAGACAAACTGCACCCTGAAGGTCGAATGCTATTGCCTGCAAAATTGTTTGAGAATATAGATCGTGTCTCTGACACAGACCCGTGGCGGCACCAGGACTGCGTCGAGTTAATATCGAGACAAGACCACAAGGTCCCCCCACCGCTGTCTGATGCTTCATGGACCGACATCAGCATGTTGATGGCCTACCCCGACAAGGACCCCCTACGCCACTGTCTGATGTTTGTCCATTTGTATCAGCAACACCATCCAGGACTGTCAGGAAAAGCGTGGAATGGCCGGCACGTGGGTTGGCTCAAGACATGACTTAGAAGTCTCTTGCGCTTGTGTGTGGTTTCTGAAATGGAAGGCGCCGTACATGCGGCATCTTCCATGGGTCAGGAGGGTGGTGCGAAGAGCATTTCCATGTACGCATGTGTCGCTGTGTGTGATGGCTGTAGTTACCGGTTCGGTGTGGTCGTCCATTTATTCGTTCGTTCACCCCTTTGGCTCACATAAACACGTGTCCAATGAAACCGTCCCCTCATCAATTAACACATGATCTCACTCCCCGCAATCACGACAACACGAGATGAACACACGATGGATGTGTCACGATTGCACTTCACGCACTTGCGCGAAGGTGTCCGCTGTTGGGTGCCAGGTGACGATGTATCTGTCTGTCGCACGCCACACATGGAAAAACAGTGATGACCAAGTGATTGGTAAAATGCAGCAGCCCTCTAGTTGATGGACGTGCGCATTCTATCGCTTCAATAGATACGGTGGCTGCCCTCATTCCCCCCGCTCACTATTCACAACCCAACACAACACGTACGCAAGGCACCAGACAGGACAGCACGAGGCACTCCTACGAGAGAGTAGGCTCGGACAGACAGCTACAGGAACAGACGAGGATGCCATAGCTACGGCCACAGCAGTCTTAGTCTTGATGCCCATCCACCATGCACCTCACCCCCTCACCCACAACACTCAGGACAGCACTTTTCATGCAGCTTCTGCCGCTCTTGCGCGCGAGTGTGGTAGAAGCCGGCCGTGGCGGCGACGGCGGTGTACATCGTGATGGCGAGGGTTCTACAGGCGAACAACACGGGGCGGGATGTCACGGCTCTTTCACATTCGCTGATGAGACCCTCACGGAAGTCGTCGTTGCACTGATCGGCATCCGAGCCTGAGAAGCAAAGGAGGCCATCAATTGAGGAGGAACAGACACATGATGTCCTTTTCCTCGGCCACCGATTCCTCTGCCCTTCCTACCCAGCGTATAGTAGCAGCGGTCGTGCCCGTTGCACACCTCTGTGAAGTTGACGCTCCCCCACGTGTCGGGCCACCTGCTGCAACCGTTGGGAACCTGACAGACCACAGACCAAGCGCAGTTTGTCGTTATGTACTCGCTTTGTCTGCGTTCAGACTCTTTACCCGTGCATAGGGAGAGCTGCAAGGCGCTCCCTCCCTGCTGTCGCACTCGTCCACATCCTCGTCCAGGCGCCTGATGCTAGTGCGATTCCCGCCGGCAGCCATCGACAGGCCGACCACCAGGAGGACGATGACGATGTTGCTAACAGACACAACGGGAAGACAGGTGAGTGAAATGGAGGTTGTGTGATCCTGTGCGTCGTGATAGAGTGTACCTGCTCCCCGACATTCTCGAGTGCTGCACGCAAAGTTCGTGCGTTAACGGTCGCCTCTTGGCGGTACACCATGCACTAGAGGTATTAGTTTTGCAAGACAAGTTGCAAGATGCGGTGACACGACGAAACGAAGGAGCATAGAGACCAGCTGTACAAATGCCGGTCACGCACGTTCAGCGGGGGGTCGTGCATCGCCCCAACGTAGGGTTAGCGGTTGTTGAGAAACCAATCAGGCTATAGCCGAGGTTATCCATCTGCGGGCCGACGCATCGTTTCCTCAACAGCGGTTAGGTTTAGATTTCCACCCTCACTGACTGATGCATTGCTGTGCATGAGGCATCACACATTCACATGTGATGGATATCAACATCATGTGTCTGAGCAGTCACACGCTCTTGCGACGCTGTCGAGTCACAGCTGATGATCGCTTGTAGCACACAAGCCCATCATTCATTTATCAGGTGAGACACCTGTGCGCATTCAAGACAGGACCACAAACCACACGATCGGATGAAAAAACACCTTTCCACCCAATCGTGCAACAAAGCTTCTGTACCAGCACCATGCCTGCGCCGCCGACCACACTCATCATGACAGCGACAGCAGACAGAGAGAAACCCGCTTGAAAACAGTCATGTACAAAGCTCTCGACATGCCTCCCTCCTAACTGCATCTGCCACCCAGATGGACAGAGACAGAGTGAGACAGAGTGCGCGAGAGAGAGAGGGAAATGGCTGGCTGTGCATCCGCAAATTCTACCACCAGAACGGCCGGCAAACGACGGACACACACACTGTCACAACGCGCACACACACGAGGATGACATGACCGGACAGACCACCAATGAGAGAGGACATCAAGTTGGCGCCAGACACACATACAGACCCATGAGTAGGCGTGTATCAGTGCCTTAGAGATCCACGCGCACACATGGAAGCATCAAGCAGAGCACAGTGGCCTAACTACAAAACCCACGAAACCCCCACTCGGCCATCATGAACAGGAACACACGCATGCATTCATTCATACCATCCATCGATTTTCTAATCTCTTGGTTTATGGTCTTGGGTATGGGGAGGGCAATCCTTCCGGGCAATCGACCGGTGTAATGGACACTTCCTCCGTCTGCGGGCTGGGCAACCCGAAGATGCATGATGCGCCGCCCTGGACAAGCAGCCCTGTGCAGGTGCCGGAGCCGGCACGGCCAAGGATCCACGTGCCGCCGGAGAGGCACAAAGGAAAGCCATCTCCACCAAACGGGTCCACGGCGTCACACGTTATGGGAGCGATGCTCTCGCCCTCCCGCGCTGTCGTCGATGCGAACGGCGGACGCTGACCCAAACCTATTTGCTGCGCACACACATGGAGAAAGGCTCGCATCGCTGGACACAGCCACCCGCCCCGAGCGTACCGAGAAGTCGTCGACGTTGACTGTGATGGTACCTGCATGAGATGTGATGATTGGTGTATGTGGACAGGAGATAATTCAAAACATCAGTATTCCATTAAGCGCGACTATAAGACTATCAGTCACAATCATGACCAAAGCTGACCAAATGTGCCAAACTCAGGAAGGAAGGCGTTGGACCCGACCTCGCCAGGCGTGCGCGACAGTAGCAGACTGTTTGCGGACTGGTCGGCCGGAAAGTCGACTATCTCGCCAGTAAAAGCCAAACCCTTGGCATAGATCGGGAAGCCGGCCTCATCCAGCACGTCAAATGTGTAGAGGCCATCGAACTGCTCGGGCTCGAGCGATCGACCAACAATGCAGCCCACCCCACCGCCAAAGTTGACGGGCTGGCAAAGGGGCACAAAACCGCTAACCTCAATGTACTCTTGACACACGCGCATATCCACTTGTGTCGGACGGTGTCCTTCGGTCGTCAGCGGCTTACGAAAGAATCCGAATGAGTTGAGGACTCCGCCAGGTGTGGGCGTGGTGGCGCTCGGCTCGCCAAACACGGGAAATGCCGTGTCCACAGGACATTTCTCGGAGTTGGAGTTGCCGATAATCGCGCACCTGCACACCACAGCCGGTGGACTCAGCTATTGCTCCACTACGGACCCACATGGGTCCATGCCTTACGCGATTGCATCGGTCAGGCGGTTCTGCACTTCGTCGTCCACCAGCCGCTGGGCCTCTTGGCGATCGACCAGCTCTGAGGCCTGCCAGACGTTCTCGGTGATGGACTTTGCAAACGTCCATATTGGGTCCGTGTCATTGACTTGATAAAGAGGCGACAAAGCAACCGTTGCCCGCTCAATCCCACTCACAATCGGCTCCAGCTCCAGTCGATCAAGGTTCTCCTCAGTCAGGTAGGCAGTGGCAAATTCCTGAGACGGGCCAAAAGACGCAAACGTTGTTTGCAAGAGAGAACAAACAGTCGTTTCTTTGCCTTCCATCTGTGTGGGGAGGGACTGACCTCGATTGTGTTGACAATGTCACCAATAGCTTTCTGCACTTGCCCGACAGTGCTGTTGACGTATCGCTGTGTGATTGGGATACCAATTGCCCTCAACGCGTCACCCACTGTCACAACACGCACACGCAAGTGAGATCATGTGTTCATTGATACAGGTATCAAATGGCGCACGGGAAATGATGGTCGACCCGTGATTCATGTGTTTGGCAAGGCTCACAATTGGTGTTGGGCACGGCATCGTAGAGTTCATCAAATCGCGGCAACACACCCTCCTGGCCCGGCACGACAGTGGGGACCAGCAGATTGGGCACCTTCTCCTGAGTGGGCGCCTCGGTGATGGGAGGCTTGACAAGCTTGCCGGCGTCCAGCGATGCGGGAATGACGGGGTCAGTGAGGGCGGAAGGCAGGAAGGCCTGCGTCTGCCCACGGCGCTTGTGACGCTGCAGCTCCCGCCTCTCCACCGTTGCTCGTTGCTGCGCATCGATGGCGTCTTGGTAGGCGCTGAGGGACTTGAGCATTCCCGGCTGGTCGTTTGTTGAGCCCTCTGTGCTGTTCCCGTGCCGCCTAGGAAGGGCAAGCGCCACGTTCGTGCCGTCCTGACTGACGCCGATTTGCGGATGCTCCGTGTCCATCTCGGCCACCATGACGCCGAAATCGGCTGTGTCCATGTCGGCACTGCTTTTGCTGGTGGTCGTGTTGAGAGAGATGAGGCCGTCTTCGAGGATGACTGTCGTGTCGATTGTGAACAGGAGGGCCTCAGGCGAGCTCCCGGCGACGATGCTGACGCTCGGCCCCGCCATCTCAATGACATACGGAAGGGACTCGGCGACATCGAACCCCCGCAGCTGACGAAAGACGGCCTCCGTGACCCCTTCAATGGCCGTCGGAGCACGCCGTGGGGGTTGTCGGGCAGCGCTTCAGCAACGACTGGCGCGAGAGCAGCATGCACAGCAGTGTGGACGGCCGCGTGGGCACTGGCGAGGGGACAGAGTGGTGAGGTGGTCTCTCCGCAGAGGATGGAGGGGCTGCTGTTGGCAGGTTGTGCAATGGTTGTCACGAACACGCTGCAGAGGGGTAGGAAATGTGTCAATAATCGCCTGTGCAGCCCCTCCATCCCCGTCATCGTGCCCGCGAAGCCTTCCCCCGCCTCTTTTGTTGTCAAAAACATAACGGCCGTGTAAATGCACAAGAATGCATAGACGTTTTTGCTGCGATCAGGGTTTGCTGCTAGCCGTTTTTTCCTGTTCGCTTCGAAGCTATTCAGCTTGACACACTGAAGCAAGGCGAGTCAGTGAGGTTGGTTGGGAGAGATTCCCTTCCGTAGAAGCGCTCACCGCGCCCATTGGCTTTACTCACAGATGCGCTGACTCTGACTGTCTCGTGAATGATGGTTGGGAGCGTGCTTGAGATCGGAAGAGCCACCTCGAGATCTGCTGGAGCACACGCAACGGGACGGCAAATGACGTCTTGACGTGTCCGAGCAGAACCGCAACGGAATCAGCTACAGAAAAGGTCCCGCGCTCCGCGTGCTGCGTGTTGCGTGTCTGTCTTGCATGTTAGGGTGCGTGTTTTCATGTTGGAACAGACCGAAAAAGGACTTGGCCGTCAGGCCGCCTAGGGTGCTTCCTGAAACCGCTGCTGCGACAAGTAAGGCGCCCACCGAGCTGAGCGCGATGCACGACCCCCACAGGTGACAGCGCTGTTGAAGGAGAATGGGGAGGTGTGTCCATACATGAAGCATCCCATCATGGAACAGCATGAAGGTGAGTGAGTGGCTTGATTAAAGAGAAGGCACGGCACATCACAGATCATGCAATTCTGTGTGTCTGTGTGTCTGTGTGTGTGTGGTGTAGGGTGACCAATACGCAGCATGAAGCAGGCACGAGGACGAGCAGACAGCACAGCACAGCAGAGCACAGCACGGCACAGCGCAGCGCAGCGCAGCACGAGCAAGCATGAAGAGGCAGAGCAGGTGTGGTTCGGCCGGGAGGTGCAGACTAAAACGATGGCAAGCCAGGGCGTCAACACAAAATGACCGATGAGGAGATATGTGTGTGTGTGTGTGTGTGTGGAATCACTTCTTGTCCATCTTCTTCTTGATGTCCTTGGCCTTCTTGATGTCGAGTTTGTTGGGGGCCACGCTCTTGAGGAGCTTGCCCAGAACCGACTGGCCATCGGCCTTGGCGAGAGCAGCCCACAGTTGGACGGCGTCCTTGTCGTTTGCATCGATGGCGTCGCTGAACTCTGCACACAGAAGAGAGAGAGAGAGGCGTCGCTGTGTGGGAGGTTTGGGTGGATGTGTGTGTGTGTGTGTGTGTGTGTATGTGGCGTTTGTGTGTGGGCCGAGGAAGGTGTCAGGATCAAATGTCGAGGCCCTGATAGAGAGACTGCCCGCTCATCAAGTCCTCGCTGTGTTCGACTCAGAGGTCTGCCCGTTTTAGTAAGCCTCACCGTCCTTTTTTTGTGTATATGTGTGCAGTGCATGTGTATATTTATTGGCTTACTATTAGCTGTCCTGCTTGTCGTTCTGTCGTGTTGCAATGCTCATGCTCTGTCTGCATCCGTGCCAGTGCTGTATGTGTCTCTCTATTGATCGCCAGGACTGTTCTCACCTTTTTGCGTGTGATTTGATACGATGTGCATGTCCAGACGCCTCGGTGTCTTGGCCTGTTGACAATCGATGGTTTCTGTTGCGTGTCCTTACGTGTTTTCGTACATGTTTGTCATGGTGTTGTCTGTGTTCTCTTCTACATGTTCGTCTTGGAACGTCTGTCTCATATGAAACACACCGTCTCGCACCTTGGGCAGTGACCGACCGAACGTCCGTACGAAACCTACGCCACCAGAAAAGAGTAATACCGTAACGATCACAGGTAATACCTGGGTGATACACCACAAACTGAATGTCCTCTCACCTCTGACGCTGCTCTGGCTACTCGAGAGGCTGACTGTCCTCTCACCTCCAACGCTCTCTGGCTACTGATCTGGCACACATACACGTCAAGAATGACGAGGTAAGTCTGCTTTATATCGCCATGCTGTGTGTTTCTCACCCGAGCTCTGTTCGCCGTGTGCGTGAGGGCCCTTTACGAGGCCTCCGACGCTGCTCTCTCTCCCTCTCTTCCGCACGTCGGACTGATTTGAAGGGGGAGTGGGGGCTGCATGCGCTTTTCTGGCGTCTTTTCGTGTGTCTGTGTTGTCTTCTTCGGCGAACTGTCGATTGGCAACCCCGGAAGCACCGATCGTACGCGGAAAAAAAGTAGTCTAGAGCACTCCCCCGACTGGTGCTTTTGGGGGGGTCGTGAAATGGATGCTCGATGGCAAAGGTAGCGTTTTGCTTCTTCGTTGTCGTGGTTCATGGGAAGCGCCACGCGCCTCCTGCTCCAGCTCCCGCTGCCTTCCTCATGCCCGCAGAAGTGCCGGTGGGCACTCCAGCTCACCACCACGCCCATCAGACACAGGTATGTGTGCTTGAATTCAGTTGTGTAGCTTCTCCGAAACCAGTGTTTTTGTTTTGTTCCTTCAGCTGCATGTGTCTGAAAGAGGACCAGAGCGCAAAGATCCCATGAGGGATATATGGCGGTTGACAGGAGAACAGCTCGAGAGATTCTGGGAAGAGGTCGAGCCGCAAGATCTTGACAAAGAACACCTGGTCGGCACCGAAATCACTGTGGCGCCCGGAAGGACACTCATCGTTCACAAGGCCTACGTCGACATCGCGCGGATCATCATGGACATCGCCGACAAGCGTCCCCTGGATGTGCCTGGCCTTCAAGCTCTCCTGAGGGGCTCACCTGGAGTCGGTAAGTTGGACAGGAGATGATGCCTGTGTTTCGTTGGCATCGTGTGTGTGTCGCATGTAGGAAAGTCCTATTTTCTTCTTTTCTTCTTGGCATGCCTCAAGCACAAGCTGAAGAAGGACCTTGAGCACAAGACGAACGAGGAGGACGGCTGGACTATCGTATACGAGGACAACACGTCGAGGCTCTATTCACGGATCATAGAGTTAACTGCTGGTCCTGGTGAGACCTTCCGGGCTGAGAGTGTCCCATCGGCAAAGCGTGATGAGGTCATCTTCAGCCTCGAGAGGGGCAGGCGCAACTGGCTGCTCCTCGACGGCTGGGAGGTGAGACCTTCTCTGAGAAAGTCTCATCCGCGAAAAGGGTGATTACTTTGTGATTTCTCTGGCCATCTCAGGGGAAAGACTTCCGTTTTTGGAAGGGCCCGGCGCTGTTGGCTGCATCGAGTCGCAAGGAGTAGGCAGCTGGGTGCTGCATGTCCGAATCATTTCATTTTTCTCCTTCCCTTCCAGCAACTACAACGAATACAAGAAGTACGCGTCAGTGGACCTGGTGATGCCTATCTGGACTTCCGGCGAGATCGATGCACTGCTCGAGAGCAGCAAGGGCACCACAGGGCTTGATCAGTCCGACGAGCTCGACGAGGTCGTAACACACATCCAACCTGTTGGCGATGTTATGATGGCTCATGGATGTGTGTTATAATGATGTGATCAGATTCGGATGTACGCGGGAGGCATCGTTCGTGACTACTTGCCGCTGCTGAAGGGCGTCAACCCGCTGCCAGAGCTCCGGACTGCTGCCAGTCGAGCCCTCCAGGGCCTCAAGTTGAACGATATACGGCGATGGACAGGAGAAGGTCCGAGAGGCATCCCAGCTGATGACATCCCCGCGAGCGCGCTCCTCTCTCTCGATTGCTCAAGAGACGACTACAGCTATAGCGATGCCAAGATCGTCTGGCGGTCGAGCTTCATCGGCATGCAGTGGGCCTTGACGCTGTCTAAGGGACAATTGAGGTCCGAGTTGGATTTTGTCGAAGACCCTACACCAGGAGGCCAACAGAAAGGCAAGATCTTCGAGAGTCTCGTCAACGTCTTTCTGGCCTGCACCAGAAACCCGATCTCTCTCGAGCCAATCAAGAAGCACCAGGAGCGCGTCAGAAACATCCCTCGGGCAGAGAGGATGTACGAAGGTCAAGAAAGCACTCAGAAGCCGCACTTCCTGCGGACGCTGACACTCGAGGGCAGCAAACTGCCGAAGAGGGAGGCCCGTGTGTTCTTGGGCAACGACGCGAAGACGTACGACAACGTCTACGAGGAGGGATTCTGGGTGCCCTCTTCTGAGAAGGACATCGATTCGCTGTACGGTTCCATAACTGCATTGCTGTCGTGCGAGATAGCCGATCACCCATGCACACATCTCTCTCTCTCTCTCTGTGTGTGTGTGTGTGTGTGTGTGTGTGCTTGTGTGTGTGTGTGTGGTCAGCTACGTGGAGGGCGATACGGTGTACCTCTTCCGGGCAACAACCGACACCAACCACGAGGCCAGTGGGTTCAACGAGGACTTGATTCGCAGACTCAGATGCGGCAAAGCGATGAAGTTCAGCAAGACGCCATTTGTGATCGTTTGGTGCATCCCTCAGGGCGAGGAGATCCGCCCAAAATGGCCGAAGGACAAGCTAGGCGAATTCCTTCCAGACAAGGACAAATTCGAGGAGTACGTTTTCGAGCTGCCCACCGAGCGAGCCATGGAGGAACTTTCCGAATACATGGTATGTTTATCATATACAGGGTTGACGATTGATTGAATGAGTTCTTGTGTTCGCTGTCAGGGTCGTCCTGCTGCCCTCAAGAAGGGGGCAAGAGCGGGCATCTTATCGTGGATCACGCGCTCTTATTTCGAGAACGAGAAGTGACTTCGGTGAATGCGTCTGACTCACTTCTCCTTCTCGGTGCCGGGTTTAGTATGTCGTTCTCCGTCCTTTTTCCGTCGATGACGAAGAAAATGTGATTGCTGGACGACAGTTTTTTCACTGACTTTTTTAGTATTTATCCGTGTTGCTGAAAACAGTAAAAATTAACATGACGCTCGGGTCTGCTCTTGATACCAATGTCCCGCGGCCACCTGAGGGCTTCACTCGGATATACAGACACAAAGACACGAAGACCCACACACACAAAAAGAAGCGCAGACTCGTCTTGTGTAAGTAGAGAGGGAAGTACAGAGGGAGAAGAATCGCACATACAATAAATGACCGATTACAAAGTGAGCGGAAAATTGGCACTGAGTGATGTACGACTAGCCAAGATTGATCGAGGCGGCAGGTCAGCTCATATGAGTGATTCATGGGTGAGCGATGCGCTTCGCTTTCGGCGAGATGAGATGATGTCTCCCCAACCTCGAATGCTACGGGTACAGCGTACCAAATACTGTGCTCGGTATACCAGGATTCTTCGACCTATCTTCCGTATCCATATTCTTTCCTCGTTGAGTATGAAACGTTTCAACACGCTCACAAAACATTCACATATTCATCACGATGACAAAACAGCGTGGCCACGCAAAATGTCCCCTGCTTCGTCCTTGCCACAAACAGCACGATGTTTTGAGAGACCCAACAAGTGCCCCTCTGCGCTCAATCGTCGGTGTGGCCAGCCTCTCCTCAAGCCAGCATCTCGCGTGTTTGACACAAAGCCGGGTGCCAAAGTGCCTGTCTCTGGCGCTTCGACAGCATCGGTACCTGCTCGACGAAGCGCAACCCCAACCGACACAAGAACCTTGGCCCCTGCGATGAGGCGTAAAGAATGCGATGCGCTCTTCAGGGCCGGGAAGCGGGGAGAGAATCCATCTCTTGATGTCACCTCACTGTCTTGAGAGCCACCGAAGGATGGGAGCGGTCCAGCCTTTAGCCTTTCGGGCTGCGGACCGGGTGTCGATGCCAATGCGGTCATAGTGCGCTCGGTTCGACGCTGTGGATCAGCCTTGATCGTCAGACTGCTCGAGCTTCTCCCGTCCATTCGTGCCGTGACGTTTGGACGGGTATCCTTTTGTTTTTTCATCGGCTTTCCTGGTGGAGAGGGGGATGGAGAGGGGGACGAGAAGGAAGCCGATGACCTCCGAACACTCGGTTGAGATCGAATGGGCTGCTTGATGGTCTTGTCTCTCGTAGGTACAGCCACCGATACCAATGCCACGTGCCGTCTTTTCCCCGCAACCTCCATCTTCTGACTACCTCCCCCCGCCGCTTTCGATGCGTGTCTCGGGAGCTCAGTCTGCTGTTTAATCGGAGACGACCAAGCTTTAGACAGCCTGGTAATGTCAGGCCCCCGTGGGCTGAGGTCGACAGGGCTGTCCTCGTTGACAGTTTTCTGTTCGACAAGGACGGGCGCGGTGGGCGGAGCAGTGAAGTAGTCACGGTCCATGTCTCGACTCAAGCTGACCACCGAAGCAACATCCTCGACACCGACGACAGGTGGCGTTTGAGGCCGAGGGCTGGTGTGGCCAGAGATTGGCGGCGTGTCGTCAATAAGATACTGCTCCTCGCATATCGGCGTGAGAGTCCCTTTTCGCCATTGGTGCTCGCTGATGTCGGCTGGCTTCTCAATGGCCGACGGCGAAAGATCCAGGGCCAAGTCAGTCCTTGGCGTGATGGGGCTTGGACTCTCGAAACCACTTGGTCTGATGGAGACTGCTGGAGTGCCTCCTTGCCCTCTGCGTTGTGGTGGCACCTTTGTCCATCGAACAACTGGAACCGACTGACGCCTGGGGGCTGCTGGCGGCTTTGTCGCGGCGTCGACATGAGTTTGGGGGAGGGAGTGTCTCCTTCTTTGGTCAGTCGGAACAGCTTGTGCCTGACTCTGAGGTGGAGTTGCACTCGGCTCGGCGCGGTTGGGAGAGACGGTAGGCCACACAGTGACGACCCGACAAGTTTTCAGCAGCGATCCGCTTTGACCTATACAGACAGAGACGATAATTCGATTGTCTCCCCTTCTTCTCACCAACCTTGAGCAGCCGGAGGTGGAGAAAGGCACCAAATTTTTGTCGTTGCGTGTCCTTCACTGATCATCTGAACCTCTCTGGGACCATCGCTTGGCCCTCCAATAACGTGTGAAGGTTCGCTGGTTGCCGTGTGCTTCTCAGTAACACCCAACAGCTTGCAAAACATGTGCTGGACCGCCTGGGCGTG
Source organism: Vitrella brassicaformis (assembly GCA_001179505.1). Classification (NCBI taxonomy): domain Eukaryota; family Vitrellaceae; genus Vitrella; species Vitrella brassicaformis. Next base: position 24,175 of record CDMY01000534.1, on the reverse strand, counting down.
TTACAGAGGACCAAATATGCTGGATTTGCTCCTGCATGATGTTTCTTCGCTCACTTGTCTTTCTCTCTTCTTGGACGACAGGGACAGGAGAGCCTCAGCCTTCTCAAGGACGGTGTCTTCCTCATCCTGAGGCTCTCGGAGGGCATCCTGAAACACGATGAGAGAAGGGCGTCTCACTCCTCGCCCTGACAGCCTCGCCGTCCGCTTGACTTGAGGTGTGAGGGCAAGGACAGGGGACAGCACTGGCAGCCTGCTCGACTTGATCATTGGCTCCATAGGGATTTGATTCTCCCAGGACCGTTTTTCGTTTAACGTAATTTCGCGCGTATACCGGGTAATACTTGGGGTATGTGGCTGCTTTCTCTCGAATTCTTACGTTCCTCTCTCCATCATGATGCGCTTCGTGTCCCTCCTCTGCCTGGTGTGCTGCGCCACGCCGGGCTGCTTTACATCTTCCGCAGCAAGGAGCTTCCGCAGCCCCTCAAGTGAGATGAGCGCTGCGGCTCACAAGAGAGACATCATGCTGGCGCGAGAGTGGAGAGCGAGTGAGCGGCATGAGATGAGGGTACCGAAAAGTGTCTGTTCTTTGGCTGCGTCGTGCTATATATTTCCTCGCCCCGTTCGGCCCCGGAGGTGACGGGATGATTGAAGGAGGTCGCCGGCACCTGTGACGTGAGGCCTCACACAGCACACATGCTCACACCCATCCATCCCCATGTTGGTATTTCTATTTGTCAGGTGGGCCTGAGATGCCGCCGTGAAGCGCCGTGAGAATACATGATACATGGTACATGGATGGATGGATGGATGCTACGCCAAAATAGAGGGAGGGGCGGAAGGGAGGGAGGAACAAAGCCTCGCTCACCTTTCTAAGTTTGGTGGGCCTATGTGCTCGCCGTCGCCATAAAAAACACATTTTTTCTTATGTCCTGCTGCTCCCCTGTTGTGTTATGTGCGCTGTTGTGTGGATGCCATGTCTAGCTAGGGCTTCGTTGATGTGTGTGTATGTATGTATGTATGTGTGTGTGTGTCTAGTCGCTCTCTATTTGACGACAGTCTGTCTATATTAGCCACGCCGCTGCACTGCTCTGCATATTCACACCGCCTCCGTTCATGGATTTATGTACGTACCGTAATCGTACTCGTACACACAAGACAATGAGACAGACATAGTGAGGTACTAGGACAGATCAGTGAGCCGGGGGAGCCCAACACATACGTTCGTTTGGAGGACAGACAGACAGACAGACAGACAGACAGCAGTACATATCACCGACAAATCAAAGGAACTGACGGAAATGAATCAATGCGACAGTAAACAAATCCGCGCAATCACAATTGCAACCAATCACGATTACAACGAATGAAACGGCCAGGTCACGATTGCCCGGACTCACTGCGGCCGTGCGCTTCTTCCCTTTTGAAGGGACACGATCTGCTTCTGATACCCAGCCGTGAGGTCCTTGAAATGGCGTTGCAGTGCGTCCAACTGAATGACACATGACATCACACCGCAGAATACGGTGGCTATGGCCATCGTTGCAATAATGCCATGCCGTTGCTCACCTGTTCCTCTGCCGAGCTTGACTTGGCGAGCAAGTCCGATCGTTCCGCCTCCAAACGCCGCACCGTCTTCTCCAGGAAATCGACCCTGTCAGCGACGGACATTCACAGCTATGGACGGGCCCTCCGCCATATATCCGCCGGCATGTCTGTACCTTTGCTGGAGAAGCCGCGTGTCGCGAGGGAGGGCCTTGAGGCGCTTGATCTGGTCGGCCAGCTCGCGGCACTTCTGCAGAAGCTCAGGGCGAGAGAGGAGCTCAAACGAGTCGCCCTGGCCATTCGCAGTCTCTCCGTCGCTTCTGGAAGGCACACCACCTGCACAAGCCACACGACCACGGACAGGCATCAAGCAGTTTGTTCGCGTTAGTGCATGGTATGGTTTGTACCTTTCTTGATGGACTGCACGTCTTCCATGATCTGTTGCTGCATCTTCTGCAGGTGTGGGAGCGATGCGAGGCCGTCAGAGCCCTCAATCTCCTCTTTGAAGCGGCGCAGCGTCATCAGCTCCACCTAGTGACACACGTACATGCAGCCATTGACCATCAAAGTGAGCGACATCCGGGGCTCTAAATGGTCTCTCGAGGTGGTGGTGACCTGAAGTACAGCAGCGTCCTTCTGCGCCTTCTGCAGGGCTTCGTGCAGAGAGACGCGGGCGTCACCAAGCTCCTATGTTGACAAGGAGCACGTATCCTCTCTGAGTCGGGTGCGTTTGACGGGTGAGTGAGTGAGGCTCACCTTGTACAGTGACTTTGTGTCCTCCTTGAGCTTGTCATTCTCCCGCATCAGCTTAGCCTCCCTGTCCTGGTAATGCAACATGAAAGAACATCGATCCCATCATGACACCACGTGACGAACGCCATTCATGTGTTTGCTGACCTTGGCCTCCTGGATGATGCGCTGCGACTCCCTTTGCACCTCATCCATGTCCACACGAAACTCCTCCACCACCTCGGCATCCCCTGCACATGAAAGCAGGAACAAAGGAGCGAACCAATGACAGCAGTGTCCCACTGAGATATGTCATCTCGCGTGTAGGCTCACCTTGCGGAGCGAAGTCGAGGAGGGCGCAATGCATCTTGATCAGCTTGTCTTGCAGCACTCGAAGCTGAAAGACACAACCGGTAGCAAGGAAAGGCTTTGCCTCCAATCAATCAACCTTTGCTGTGTAGGCACACCTGCGTGCGAAGCAGGTGGAGCTTCTCAGAGGCGTCCCTCTCCCTCCTCGACGCATCATCCACACTCCCCTCCAGCCTCCTCACGAGGCTCCTTACCTCCTCGCCACCGTCGCGTGCAGCGTCGTCCTTTGGCAGCTGGCTGGCCGCCACCTCCGTCAGCCTTCGGTGGCCCTCTTCGCGCGCATGCTGCACCTCTTCTTCCAGCCTTTTCCGCTCGCGGATAGCCTGCGCCTCGCTGTCCTGCGCTGCCCTCGTGAGTTTCTCAGCTTCACGCGTCTTGCGTTGGGCTGTGCTGAGGTTCTTGAGGAGGGCCTCCTTCTCGGCCAGCAGGTCGCGCATCTGGTTGGACAGCATCTCCTGGAAAGGAAAAACACGCAACAGTGCGATCAGGACCTGTGAAGGTGTCGTGCGCTGTCCGGTGTACCTCTCTGGCTTGTCTGTCCTGCTGCATTTTGAACGCCTCTGCATCTCGACTCCTGTGCTCCTCAAGCACCCCTCTCTCCATGTCAAGCCGCTTCTCCTCGAATTCGACGCTCAGCCTCTCCAGCTCAACCTGCAGCCACACGGACAGGGAGGATCGTGCGGTGGCCGGTGCAGATGGCCTTGTCATTGTCCGCGCCTCTGACCTCTTTTTTGATCCGTTCCGATGTCTGTATGTCGAGGTCTTTCTGTAGCTGAGCTATTTTCAGCCCAGCCTCATCAAGCTCTGCCTCCTTCCTCGCCAAGGCAGCATCGCTCGTCTCACGAGAGCTGAAATACGTGGACATAATGGCGGCCACTGCAGGAATGGTCGAGCATCCCCTGCCCTCCTCTGAGTGCTCTTTACTTGAGGGCGTCCGTCAGCTTGTTTTGCAGAGAGGTATTTTCTCTCTCCGTCTCTTCCTTGCTGTTCATCAGATTGACCACCTCCACGCTCAGCTCCTCAGTCTGGATGGGACACACGCACATTCCAACGCACATCAGCGGCACCCCACGGATGCACCCACCCTTTTCTGTTCTTTGAGGAAGTCTTCTCTCAGGTCGACGAGAGATCGCCGTGCCGCGCCCAGCTCCATGGCGAGGTTCTTGCGCTCCGCCTCGATGGCTTCCTTCTCCTTCTGCAGACTCACTATGTTCTCCTGCTGGGCTTTGTTCTGGAGGGTGAGATCCACGACGTCTTGCTCATATGTCACCAACTTGGACGCATCCTGCAGACAGACAAGAAGGGAGGCAGCATGGGAAAGGATGGCATGACACCATGTCAGGGACCCCTACCTGGTATTTCTGCTTTGACATTTCCTCCTGCACTTTCGTGTATTCCATCTGCAGGGAGACGAGTGCCTGCACGTGACACAGGAGAGGTAGGTGCATCAATGGACGTCCATGCATACCTGGCAGACTTTGAGTTTCTCCTCTTCACATTTGATCAGATCCCTCTGTGTCATCGCGATCGACTCGACAGCGCCCTGGTGAAAAGCATATTCACGGCAATGAGAGGGCAGACTGACCACTTGCACTTGCTCACCTTGTACTTGTCCTTGGTCTCCTCCAAGCGCGTCTGCACCCACACATACACAGAGATACGCATATAGCCGTGCACAAGTCCGTCTGCACTGGGCTGGACGCCTTGCTTGTCACTCGCTCCCACCTGAAGCGTTTTCTTGTCTTCGATGGCCTTGACCTTGAGCAGTTCCTCCGCGACGACCTTGCCCTCCAGCTGGTGCAGCTGCTGACGGGCCTTCTGCTCCTCTTCGGCACCACGCTGCAGCGTCAGGGCCGCCGATAGAGCCTACTATGTATCCACATGGCGGTGGGGGGACATACATGCCGTTGTTTGCGAGTCGAGAGTGGTCCCTTTGTCACGGCTTACTTGTCTGATGTGAATGTTTTCCCTTCTGAGGTTTCTGATCCATCCGGCGAGGCGGTTGTCGTACGAGTTGGGGTGGGTGCGGAGCCGCTTCATGTCTTGCAGCACGTCCATCCCGCCCTTGCTCACCTCATACTGACAGACACGCACACACCGGCCCATGTGGCCCAGTTTCGTGAGTCTGCGTCTCTGTATCTCACCTGAGTGTGCTGCAGACACATCAGTGCAGTTGCTTGCAGACTGCCTCCCATGAGCAGATCTCGCAATATCCACGTCAGGGTGGACGAGGAGGGCGACCCTATGCGCGTGTCACTGGGGTGCTGCTGGCCGATCTTGCTTTCATGCCATGCAGATACCATCTCCCGCAGTGCGTACATGGACCTGTGGGTGTGGAAGCCCTCCCTCAGCTGCACCACATCCCTGTCCTCGGCCCAGCAGTTGCTTGCTGAAGTTTCCACTATCAGAAAGCGGCTGTACGCGCACCAGTGACCCATGCTGGAGCCCTCACTGCAGCAGGATGACACAGCATTCAATGGGAGGGAGTGGTGCGCAGTTTTGGCCTTCTTTCCTACGCACTCATCCCGTTGCTTGCTGTCCTGCATCTGGAGCAGCTCCAGCTGCAGAAACGTCAGCGTCTGGTTCTTCTGAGACTCGCTCCTCTTCTTCTGGAAACACACGCGCATGGATGGAGAGTGTATGAATACCTGATCAACGCTGCATGTCAAGCCATATGACCTGGCAGACATTGATGAGGTCGATGGCGTCCGACAGGTTTTTGACCACCATTCCACTCAGGCCATCCACGAGCACGCCATCGACACTGTCCGACGGATGAAGAGTCGCGGAGCGGTCTCCAGATAACAAGTCATGGATGTGCTCTGCCCGCAGCACACGGAAGACACATCGATCCATCGCACATCAGACCATACTCTTGCACGTCGACGTACCGTTGTATGCCTCGTAATATCTCATCTTGAGGGAGTACGAGTAGTTCCCCACCGCCCCTCCACCGCCTCCCCTTCTGTCGTTCAGCCGCTGCATGACCATCTTGAGCGAAAGTGTTATCAGGCCGCGAGGGCCATCGAGTAGAAACGACTTGCCGCTGTCGGCACTTCCCATCGTGAGCAGTAGGCTGTCAGTCCCCGCAAGAAACGCATCTGCACACACAGAAGTGCATGCATCGCCACAGAGAATATCCAAGATGGGAGACGGCTGCGTACCGACAAGGGGCGGCAGCTCCCTGGCGAAAATGTCCTCGGCCGTGGCGAGCGGCCCATAGACGAAGTCCACGTCATATCTGAGCGGCACTGCATTGAGCTTGGCGTCGGGATCGTGCAGCAGCACTTGCTCATTCTCGAAGAAGACGTCTTCACGATTTGCTGCCTCTCCAAGCGGGAGAGGTTTGATCTTTACGACACGATGAGCAGCACAACCATCTGATTCCATTCCAGACAGAGAGTTTGCACTATTCGATGAAACCCACCCCACTCCATCAGCGTTAGGGCACATCTTCATTGGCTCTCAGCCACCTCCTTTTCGTGCTCTCAGTCAACCTTTCTTTCCCCTCCCTCGTCTGCGAAATGAAGGTCCTTGCTGTCCTGGCCCTGCTCTGCTGCGGCGGCGCGCATGCGTTCGCCCCGTCAACCGGTGAGCAGATGACGCAGAGAAGCAATGACGCCGAGGTGATCATATGTGGCTCCCGGGATATCAGGTCTGTCGGGCCTCTCACGGGGCTCCCTCCGCCGGTCGTCAGCTCTGCAGATGACAGCCAATGAGGACGAGGTTCTCGGCCGGAGGGACGCCATGACGTCATCTCTCGCTGCCGCATCCCTGCTGAGCCTCTTCGCTCCCCTCGCCGCCTCAGCCAAGACTGGCGACGCACCCAAGGCCTCGTACTTCGGGTGCGCACGCAATTAGCAGAAAGATGGCACGGTCACATGTCGTCTGTGTTGGATCGGTTGGATGGGTCAGTTTTGGCGGTGGCGCGAGTACGTTGTCTGAGGGTGCGGCGTATGGAAGTGATCAGGAGGCCCCTCTGTACTCGCCCTACTCGGTGTACGGCACGGGAGAGGACAGGGTCTGGGTGCCCAACAGCAAGCAGGAGGTGCGGTGGGTGGATGGATGGATGGATGGGTGGGTGGTGACACCATCCATCGATTGATTGATCCATTTGTCAGGTTGGCCGCAAGGTGAAGAAGGTTGAGGAGTCTGCTGGCAGGATCGCCAAGGTCAAGGACTACCTCGACCAGCAGCTCTGGGAGGAGGTCCGCATGGAACTCTCGCGACAGGTACGCACGCACTCTCACGGCACGCCCGCCAGAGCAGCTACGGCGGGGCGGTACGATGGTGGTCCCTGTGTATGTCACCCAACAGACGTATGACCTTCGGGAGAACATGAACTCTCTGGCCTCTGTGAGCGGCAACCCCGATGCATCCAAGGCAGCCAAGAAGTTCTATCGCGACCTCGATAAACTCTCGGTAGGTGCCACACATGAGCATGTAGAGAAGGAGGGAGGGAGGGAGGGAGAGAGAGAGCAGATCTGAGTGACACGTTGTTTGCATGCCCGTGCATGTTGGACCCCCCTTCAGGTTGCGGCCCGCAGGAAGGAGCAGGACGCTGCTTTGGGCTTCTACAAGGATGCTGTCAACGACCTCAAGTCATTCATCAAGGTCGTCTCCAGCAAATAGACAGAATCGTGATGCATGCCATGTAAGGTTCATGCCAAGATGGGATGGAGGCATGGGCCCGGCTGGTTGTCTGTTTGGTTTGCCTGCCTGGTTCTCTCGCCTTTCAACCAAGCGCGCCAGCCACACGCGAGTGACGTGACAATGCTTTATGTGTAGAGTAAGGATGATCCGAGGCTTGAAGGCGAGAAGAAAAGTTTCGTTGCTGTCTGTCTCGTTGCATGGATTGACTCTTTGCAGTGCAGTGCAGTGCGGTGGATGTGGTGTGGTGTGGTGTCGTTTCATTTTTTCTGCGTGGTCGCTGTGCAAGCGCTCAATTCCTTCAGTCAGTCACCCCATTGCATCTCAGCCATTCAGTCAAATATGTATCTACAGGCTCTGCACAGACAGCCAGTCAGCGATGCACTCTCACAAGAAGAAAAGGCACGACACGACACTCATCCATCCATCCATCCATCCGGCCATCCACCCATCCGCTACTCGGGGACGCCAGGCCCTGCATATCACTTCTGGGCACCAGCAGGGGCTGAGGGCTGCTCGTCCACGCCAGCCTGCGTGACAAAATCCATACAAGAACACACATAAGTCTTCATGGTCATGCTTCGTACATATGGATGCATGCGCCCTTCTCTCCTGGCACTCCCTTCCCCTTCCCTCCTCTTGCCTGCTCCATGAGCTCTGAGATGCTCTTCTCGAGGTCGTCTATGCGGCTGCCCATGTCGTCGATGCGGTTTATGATGGAATCACTCATCGTCTGGAAACGCTGCTCCATCTCCTTCAACAGGCTCTTGACAAACGCCGTCAAATCGGGGGTATGCTGGTCCTCACTGGTGCCGATGGTCACGCCAGCAGCTGCTGCAGGCGACGCCATGCTGTTGGGCTTGGAGCTCTTCTGCTGGAGCTGAGCGCTCATAACAAACAAAGAATACAGCAGCAGCGGTTTCGGGAGAAGCTCAATTCGTGCTAGAGCTCTACGTCAAACGCAACGCCTGAGAGGCACAGGCAAACGCGCAAACAGATCAATGCATTTCCCCACAGCACGCTGTCCTGTTCCTCCAGAAGAGGATATTCAAGATGAGCAAGAGGAGGATGACAGATCTGCAGGCCCCTCGCTGCAGCACTCGATGCACAGGTTATCCCTCAAGATCAGGCCTCTCTCTCAAGCAAATCCCTGTCGTTCTTTTCTCTCCAACAGTTACGCCAACTTCCAGGCCAACATGGAACAGATGGAGAAGTTCTGGGAGGACATGGTGAGGGAGGGGAGTACGGGAACCGCACCAAGGGACATATGGATGATGCGTGTGTTTGTCTGGGTGTGCAGACGGCGGAAATTGACAAGATCAGTGAGTATCCGATGCCAGTACAGGGAGGGGACGTACCTCATGCGTGTGCACCATATGATTGCGTCAGGTCCAGCCGAGTTGGCCAAGCCCAACGTGCTGCCGCTTGCGCGCATCAAGCGCATCATGAAGCAAGATGAAGATGTCAAGGTAGAACAAGTGGAAACAAACAACCCATCACTGGGCAAGATGATGCTCGTTTCCTGTGAACGTTTCGCGTAGATGATTGCTGCCGAGACGCCGAATGTATTTTCGAAGGCGTGTGAGCTCTTCATCTTGGACCTCACTGCGCGAGCGTGGATACACACCGAGGAGAACAAAAGGAGGACCCTGCAGGTAAACGATGCACAGGATCATGGCCGACAGGGTCGCCAGGTGCATCATATCTGTGTGCGTCACTGTATGTGGTCAGCGCAACGACATATCGTCTGCGATCAACAGGTCCGACATGTTTGACTTCCTCATCGACATCGTGCCAAGAGACGAGGGGCGGCCGTGGGGACAGGTGAGTGAGTGATGCGATGCAGACAGGCGCAAGCCATCGATGCGCCGACTCATACCGGTGTTGCCTGGTTTGTCATTTGCAGCTCGATGACGGTCCGTATTATTTCCTACCCTCTCAGCAGAACCCGCCACCGCTCCCATGGTACACATGCTACACAATAGCATCTCCGTGTCATCACCCGCGTGCATGTGTGGTTGTTTGCGATGCGTATTCATCATCTATTCTATTATATCTCCTTCAGGGTGCCGGGTGGTCCAGCACCTTCATCTGCCGCAGGCTCTATGCAGGAGGGGCACTGCCCGCCAGCGGCTCCCGCTGCCGACGCGGCCAGCAGTGCTGCAGGTGGTCCGTCCGTCGCTGCATCATCGGCAGCCCCCCCGCCGCCGCTGATATTCTTCGCGCAGCCCTAGTTTCTTTGCTGTTGCGGCCTTCATCGTATACTTCGCGAGGATTGTCTTCGTGTGTCGTAACATGTGACGGGACGACATATGTATGGCCATGGGATAAGCAAAAACCTCACGTCTGAGCTCCCGCAATTCCGAGATACGTTAGGTCAACACATCTGACATGTACATGACCGGACATGCACCTGTCGCCACAAATATACCTCCGACGATGCCAGACTATGGGAAAAAAGCAGGAGACGCTTCTGTGACTCGGAGGGGAGGGGGCGATGGATGACAGAGTGCTGCGGTGGAATGGGTGGCTCTGTTTCGGACCAGTGTGCGAAGTGTTCTTGTGCGTGGGGACCAACGTTTCCACACTCCAGTACTCGACTGGGGCTCTGCTTGACGAGACTGTGTTGTGTTGATGAGATTTATTTCTGCAATTCCATTTCACGTGCGATCTCGGTGATGTTTTTTTTCTCTTTACACAAAGCAGACGAGCCCGGACAAAGTGTACCAGGCTGTCCTCCGTCGTCTGAAGGAGAACTTGGTGCCCTGTCCATTCCCTGCAAAATTCTTTTCAGGACATGGGTCGTATCTGACCACCCGTGGCTTCAGGACTCCGATCTGTGCAGAATGCGACAAATTGTTTGCACTCACGCATCTACTTGAATACTCTGGAGCGCTGTATTTGCTTTGCATGATTGTGTTTTCTTCCATTACAATCCTTGCTGTTGTCGAACGATCGAATTTGCGGGAATTCGCGAGAAGGTGCGCCACCTTCGTTGTATTTCTATTTCCGATTTTTTAAAATTTCTCCTTGATTTTTTGAGGGGTCTCAGATGTCTTGAAAGAGGAGATTGGGGGGTGTGAGGGGCGAAGCCCTCCGGGTTTTCGCCCGTGGAAAATTCCTATTTTTGGTGCTGGAAACTGGAAATCGCGCTCGGCACATCACCGGAAAAATCGAGAAAAATTGCTGATTGATTGGTTGATTCAGCCTTGGATGCGGACCCTTGAACCCCCTGGCTAGTCACCGCGGCCCAATGGAAGCCCGGGGTCGGGGGTCGGCTTTTTGGTGCCCTGCAGTGAGCTCTTTGGCGCCTCGCTCAAGCATAGGGAGAGCAGGCATGTATCGTATATTGACTGGTCCGTCTCTCAACTCGTTCGCTCATCGTCCTTCTCATCTGTCTCTTCTCTGTCGTCTAATGAACGCAAGCAAGCTGTACCAACGAACCTAAACACCCTCAGAACTCCCCACCAACCACACACACACACACACACACACAGACAGGGAGAGACAGACACGCAGACGCAGACGCACACACGAAAATTTGCACTCTCTCCCCGGTCTCGCCGTTTCAGAGCCGGGCAGCCGAGATGTGTTCACGCACTCAGCGCCCCTTCTGTTTTACGCCGAACGCGGGCTCTATCTCCCTCTGTCGGCATCCGGCAATGAAAGGAGGGAAGAATGGCGGCGTTAAATTCATCGGTTGAATTGAAATCGATTCCTCTCAGATCTACCACTGCGGTGGTGCTCCTGTTCGTGACGGCGGCCCTTCAGACGAGTAGCCGGCAAGTGTCCTCGTTCTCCAGCCCTCTCTCCCTTCCCAACCACCTCTTCAGGCCGTCGGGTGCGATGCAATCTCATCGGCACAGCTACACGGTACGCGGCGTGCGCGATAGAGCCAGTAGCCGCCTCTCGTCCTATCCTGTGCCCGTCCTCTGCTCTTTCTCCCTGTCCACTGATGTGCAGACCTCTCGAGGTCTTGGAGAAGGGTCTGCTGGCTTTCCCAAGGGCGATGAGACTGAGCCACCGACGACGCTTTGCCCTTTCAGCTACCAGCAAAAGATCATCAGGACTTTCGAAGAAACACCAGACTCTGGAGGCATGATCGACTATTTTGTTGAGGCCGGGTACGAACCAGACCTCCAATCACGGGATCTGCGCATCGATGATCGATGGACACTGATTGATTGGTGTTTTTGCACTTGCAGGTACGAGCCAGTCATCCCCGGGGGGCTGAGCAGTCCATCTAAGACTCGTCGACTCCATGGGGTGGCTCTCCCTGAGGAGGAGTGGGCTGATCTTCCTGTGGCAATGGAGGGCAACTACACCTGTTGGAGGAAGCTCCTCAATGAATCGCTCATCCCTACTGGGCATGTGGTCAAGGAGCCACCCGAGGAGGGCGACCACTTTATCATCCTCTTTGGCCGCTGGATCCATACTGCTTGCGGCTTCGTCCCTCCGATGCTTGAGGAGCTGTGGACCGACGGAGTGCTCAAGGGAGGGGTGGACCAGATGAAGCAGCTTGGTGGCGTTCTACAGAGAGGAGACGACGGTCAAAAAGATGTCATTTACGTCTTCCTGGTCGATGGTCCGAAGTGCTGGTTTGACATGTGGGCCGCAGGCCCCGGCAGCACTGCTTCCAAGCAGATCCTCGACTATCTGGCTGGAGAGGGAGTCAGCATGTTCCACGGGCACCTGGAGTCACAGATCTTGGAGAGAGAGGATGGCACTGTCAGACATTATGACAAATGGATCATCATAAAAAGAGAGCTGGAGCAGGTGCGGGAGGAGAACGAGCGCCTGAGGATGGAGCTGGCAAATGGCGGGGTCGGGGAGGAGATGGTCACTGGATGAATGAAGTCTCCTTCTGATCGATGATGGCTGATGTGCTCCGAGGTGGGCTGCTGACACATGCGGCGGATTCTCTGCCTCTATCCTGTCACCTCAAGTGGCCTATCCGCCTCAGCCGAGAGCAGTCGTTGTTGGCCTCGCTCATGACGCTCCAACTCATCAATGCTGGCAACTCAGTCAGCCATGAGAACACAGATCTGCCTGAGAGAGGGACGGACGGAGACGGGAATGGATGGGGCAGCCGAAAAGAAGGCCAAGATCGCTTGCTTGCAGGAAAGCGGGAGCAGAAGAGGTGGTGATTCATTGGGGAAAAAAAAGAGAGAAAAAAGAAAAAAGAGACAAAAAGGGGAAAAAAAAGAGAAAAAGAGAAAAAAAGGAGACAAGATTGTGAGGCCGAGTTGGGCCGCCTTCGGCGGCCGTGCGTTCATCATTGGACGTTTGACCGGTTTATGCGCAAATGGAAAGATTGGTCCCTGATACACGGTCCTGTGTCAGAGGCTGCGTGTGAGTTGGAGTAGATCCCGTGTATGGCACTGCATGCTGAGACCCTGAGCACTCTGAACTCTGCCTCCTTCTCCTGAACCGTACTTGTGTTTTTCGCCAACTACGCTCTATTCCCCCAAGTGTTTGGCCCACAGGAAAAAAGAGAATTGAACTGAATGTCGACGGAATCCGCCCTCAGATCTATCACTGCCACGGTGGTGCTCCTGTTCGTGACAGCACAGGACCGGCGGCTGTCCTCGTTCTCCAGCCCTCTCGCCCTTCCCAACCACCTGTACTACAGGCGGGTGCGTGGCGTCCGTTAAAGCAGAGTCACTCCATGAATCGTCCTCCCATCCTATCGTGTTCCTGTGCTCCCCGTGCTCTTTTATCCCTTCCCTGAATGTGTAGGACCCTCGACATCTGGGAGGAGACGACTTCCCATCGCTCAAGCTCCTCACCTACCACCAGAAGCTGTACAAATGCTTTGGGGATGTCAAGTTCGTCATGGGACAGATCCGCTGTGCCCTTCATGCGGGTTACCTTCCCGCCTTCCCTGACGGCCTCACACCTCCGTCTGGACTCCACCGATTGAATGGGCTATTCCAAGGCGAAAGAGACTGGCTGTACCTTCCCGTGGCTCTCGAAGGTAACCACTCTGCCTGGCGACTGCTTGCGGATGGGTGCTTTGTGGAGAACTACCTACTGCACGAGCCCAAAGAAGACGGCAAGCACATTCTTGTCATCTTCGGACCAGCGACTGAGGCGAGGTTTGGGCTGAGCTTTCGGGAGCTCGAACTGTTGTGGAAAGGCCGACGGTTCGAAGACTGCGTCGAGCAGATGAAGGAGCTCGGGCAGCTGTTTTTGGCAGACAACAAGGAGGTGATTTATGTCATCCTGGTGGACGGCGTCCTGGACTGGGTCGAGAAGTGGATGGAAGAGGAAGCCGAAGGCGCAGAGGCCAGCCACGTGTTCAAGTACCTGAAGGAACAGGGGATCAACATCCTATTCGGCGGTGGGGGTCGAGCACTTTATCCCATACCTCACTCAGGATATATAAGGAGCTGTATGAGGATGAGCAGAAGGAGCTTGAGCAGGCGCGGGAGGAGAACGAGCGCCTGAAGATGGAGCTGGCAAAGGGCGGGGTCGGGGAGGAGATGGTCACTGGATGGATGAAGCCTCCTTCTGATCGGTAATGGCTGATGTGCTCCGAGGTGGGCTGGTGATACATGCGGTGGATTCTCGGCTGATAGATCTGAGGGCGGATTCTCTGAGGGGGCCATCCAAGCCTTTACCATCAGGTGTACATGTTCGACAAACCTCTGGCGATTTGCACAGAGAGCTACGACCGGGCCGCAAATTTGTAAGCGACGAATGGCATGGTTCTACTGCGTGGCCTACCTCCCTGCAGTGTCCCTGCCTGCCTGCCTGCAGGCCTGCATATGTGTCGTAGGATTTTTTCCTTCGGCAAGCCTCTGTCCGCTCATGGCGTAACGACAAATGCTGCGGGCCGGGCGATATTCCCATTCCCCACGATGACCTACACGGCTTCATCTCTTGGTCTTGTTCCTCTTCTGCCGTGTGCATTCAAATCTATGTGCATCTGTCATGATCGTTTTGCACACGGACACTCACAGGAGTCGTCAAGTCTTCCTGGGAGGGTTTGCATTGCCCCTCACCATCATTCATTTTTTCCTCGGCTTAGTAATCGCCTGTGCGTGGCTTGCATCCGCGTGACGCACTCCCTTTATCATTGTGCATGTTACGTACGATTGTTGCAGTAGTGCCTCTTGTAACCGCACCCATTCGACATGTAGGCTTGGTATCGCGGATCCTCTGGTTGAGATTCATTCAGTTGTACTCATTACAACGTTTGGGTTGTCGGAAGCCTATTCACAGAGCAGCCTTGTATGGACACACGTACCACGTGGGAGAGGGGGTGAGGGAAGGGGCCTGGCAAGACGCCAGAAGTGTTACGAGGTGGCATTTTGAGCCGAAGAAGAGACTGAATGCAAGCACCATCTGTTCCCGTCTCCGGCTCATTCTCAGTGAAGTTCTCAGGAGAATGACGCTTCGCTAATGAAAGGAGGGAGCTGTTCTAGCAGCACCGACCTCATCCGGCATCGGACTCACATAAATCCGGCCGAGAGCTACCAGGATGACCTGTGGGCGCCTGTGTGTGTGGCTGTGGCAGCCGCGCGAACGAGACGTCGGAGCCGAATTTGTAGTGTGGTGACGGTGCAAGGAACGACATGAGTTTTATGGATGGGTTGCATGATCAGTGTAGTGTATGTATTGCAGTGAGGGGTAGACAGGAAGCAGACGATGCATGGAAACAAAGGGAAGTTGGGCGCATGCAGACAGGCATGGTTCTGAGAAGCACACGAGGAATGGATGGCAAGACGGAGGACAAGGCTGACACGAGAGGCCAGAGGCCGAAGGAGACACCCATGAACCCCGGCACCTTGTGCAGCATGCAGAAGCCCCCTGCATGACGCAAAGTGGACAAGGCACTTTTATCCTGCGCACGCACGAATGTGACGGCCATACGCACGAGAAGCGGCTTTCTTGGCCCACCAAAAATTCCACGTTCGCGGAGCCGAAATAATGGTGCATTGACTATGCGTTATTGCTCGCTTGAGCATGCAGTGCCAAAATTCGTTGACGGCTTGAGCGAGGTCGATCACTGGTGACAACCTGTCTTCTAGCCATATCGTTGAGCCTGCTTCTTCCCGACAATGACAAAATTCGAAAAACTCTGCGGGTTAACGTTGACTTTGACAGATTTTTCGAATTC
Source organism: Vitrella brassicaformis (assembly GCA_001179505.1). NCBI lineage: Eukaryota > Vitrellaceae > Vitrella > Vitrella brassicaformis. The sequence goes on along the minus strand of CDMY01000534.1, from coordinate 8,760 downwards.
GTTTTCTTTGCATTGACATAAATGTGCATTCTCCGCCACCTTGTGTGGCAGCGTTCAATGAAATATACGTGTACGGCCTCCAGTGCGCGTATACAAGCCATTACAGCCCCAAAGAAGAGAAAGTCTGACGTCGTCTCTCATTGCGTCCAGGAAACTCAGGTGCGCATCAAGCTTACGCACTGACTTCATGGTGCGGGAACCTCAAGCGAGGACACATGCACGAGCGACTCATCACTGACAGACAGTCGCACCAAGCAAGCGACAGACACACAGGTCGGGACAGGACGCCGACCAACAAACCACCAACCAACCAAGAAAGGAGCTCTTCTACAGAAGTTTCTTCCGCACACGGATTAGCCCTTGATTTTATGTATAGTGCACGTTGCGTCATGCGTGAATGCATCTTCCCCCATGAGGGCTCCTTCTCTCGCCAGAGTCTACAGAGATCGGGAGACATGAATTGATGCAGATGCCCATATGGATGTATCGGTAGCTTTGTGATGGCTTCGACCCGCGTGTGCGCAGTTTATAGTGCCCTGATAGGGTCGTGATGGATGTACACTTGGCAGTTCTCTCAGTAGCCGACGGAATGCTGCATTCATAGACCACCACAACCGTTCAATGACACGAAGCACAAGATGCATTGCAATCTGACTCACATAGCACACGGATGTATACGTACTGATGCTCCTACAACGTGAGGCACACAATCGCGTGCCCATTAGCCAAGAATCCACCACATGTTTCACCAGCCCGCCTCGGAGCACATCAGCCATCATCGATCAGAAGGAGACTTCATTCATCCCGTGACCATCTCCTCCCCGACCCCGCCATTTGACAGCTCCATCTTCAGGCGCTCGTTCTCCTCCCGCGCCTGCTCAAGCTCCTTCTGCTCATCCTCATACAGCCCCCTATATATCCCGACTGAGACAAGGGACAAAGTGCTCCACCCCCACCGCCCGAATAGGATGTTGATCCCCTGTTCCTTCAGGTACTTGAAGACGTGCCTGGCCTCTGCGCCTTCGGCTTCGTGCTTCGTCCACTTCTCGACCCAGTCCGGCCCGCCGTCCAACAGGATGACATAAATCACCTCCTTGCTGTCTGCCAAAAACAGCTGTCCGAGCTCCTTCATCTGCTCGACGCACATTTGGAAGGTTCCATACTTCCACAGGTTTTCGAGCTGACGGACCATCGGCCCGAACCTCTCCTCAATCGTCAGTCCGAAGACTATAAGAATGTGCTTGCCGTCTTCTTTGGGCTCGTGCAGTAGGTAGTTCTCCATAAATACGAATCCGCAAGTAGTCGCCAGGCAGAGTGATTACCTTCGAGAGCCACGGGAAGGTACAGCCAGTCTCTTTCGCCTTGGAATAGCCCATTCAATCGGTGGACTCCAGACGGAGGTGTGAGGCCGTCAGTGAAGGCGGGAAGGTAACCCGCGAGAAGGGCACAGCGGATCTGTCCATCCCTGAGCTCTGGATCGGCAAAGCACTTGTAAAGCTTCTGCTGGTAGGTGAGAAGCTTGAGCGATGGGAAATCGTCCCCTCCCAGACCTCTCAAGACCTGCACATCAGTAGACAGGGAAAAAAGAGCAGAGGACGGGCACAGGATAGGACGAGAGGCGGCTACTGGCTCTATCGCGCACGCCGCGTACCGTGTAGCTGTGCCGATGAGATTGCATCGCACCCGACGGCCTGTGGAGGTTGTTGGGAAGGGAGAGAGGGCTGGAGAACGAGGACACTCGTCGGCTGCTGGTCTGAAGGGCCGCCGTCACGAACAGGACCGCCACTTGAAACGGTGATCTGACGGGTTTGCTCATGCGTCATGAATCCTCTCTTCAGCTTCAAGGTTGTGTTTTACGTCAGTCGTAAAACACAAATTAATGGAGAGTGTGTCTCGCTGCGGGTTTCGGCTTTCCGACACCGAATACATTCTTGTTTCTTCTCAGTGCATAGCGGCGGAATGGCGGGCCTTTCTGTCCATTTCTTTCTGCCATGTATCTACAATAGGCCTCCGGACCGTATGTACGACACCACATCACTCAGTAGATGTGTCTTTGAGGCGTCTTTGTGGTCGCTTTGCTGGCTCTTTGACTTAATGATGTGTGTTGCTGGGTCGCGGGCGAGGGAAATGGGGAGGGGTCGCGGGGCGATGACACAGCGTATGGGAGGGGGTTGACGCAGTGGGCGGCAAAGTTTGGCGCGGCTGTTTTGTCGCAGTCCGCGTGATTGCTCAAATGCACTCACACCCACCACTGCTCTTCTCAGCAGAGCACAATAATGGGATGCGGGCATATGTAAGTGACTGCATGACGCTGCGAACTTGGGAAGGAGGGAAGGTCAAAAAGGGCCGATCTCTTCAATTAGCTACCTAAGCAGGAGGGATAAACACGTCTGTCAAACACTTCTACACGTGCATTCAAGCCATCAAGCACCGAATATGCAGAAAACCCAATGTGCGCGTTTGGATGTGGCTCAACTTTCATCAAAGGCTGCTCAGACGATGCGCGCGCTTTCCCCTCATCTTCACTTTGTTGCAGGCGAAAGGCAGCAGCGGCAACCAAAGCAGAATGGCCTTAGGCTTTTGTGCGCCGGCTGCGTCACGCTCCTTGCGATGCGTGCTCGATGATCGATTGGGAGGCATGAGACATGATTACATTCATATCACGCATTGGATGTATTATGCAGTACTGGCACAGTACTAGGCAGTCGTAACTGCAAGTTCAAAAACACCAATCAGTGTGCATCGTCGATCCAGATCCCCACTATCAATGAAGCGTACGTATCGTCGCTCGGCGAGACACACAAATACATAGCATGAGCTAGCGGAGAGATTCGAGCACTAACTAGCCAGGCCTGCACTAGAAAGAAATGGATACATACACACACACTCACACGACAAATACAGATGGATAGGAGATCCATGGATGGATGGATTGCATCATGTACATACAATGTGTGCAGGCCAGGCAGCCATCCAAGTGGCCACGAATGACATGCACGCACATCAATTGGTCAATCAGTCAGACGTGTGTACGTACGTACATCAGCCAACACAAAGGCCGGCCCCCTGACGGCCAACCGACCTGATTCTTTGATCGGCACAGAGCAGTGCAAGCATCGCTCCCTCCCCACAGCACACAGGTACAAATGTTGACGTACATAAATACCTACTATAGGTAGATACCATCTAATCTCCAAGGCCTCATACGATGCTACCAGCCAAGACCCCTTCCCCCATTCTCTCTTGGCTGGTAGCATCGTATGAGGCCTTGGATGGTCTTGCCTGCCGATGCGACAAAGCAGCAGCCTCGCGCCGCGCACTCGTCGGCTGTGATGCTCAGGCGCTCAGGAGCGCAGTCCACCTTCCTGCCTCCCATCAAATTGCACCTTGGTGCTGCCTGGGCCTGGGCCTCTGGCAAGCCGGGAGGGCGGATGAAAGCCTTGACCCTCTTTTTGCCTTTGCCAAGAGCACCACCTCTGAATCACAGACGCATGACAGACAAACGGCATCTCGGTTGAGTCCCTCCCTCTGCGAGTCAGTCAGTCAGACGATCCTCAATTCACCCACCCGCATGCAGGGGACTTGACGACGTCAGACGGCCGCATCTCTGTGCCGTTCTTGCCTATTGGTACCTGCACAACACATTGGGGAGTGGACGGACACGCGGAGCGCAGATCGAGCTGCTTCCTGTCTGTCTCGCCTCGGTCGGCTTGCTCACCACTTGATAATAAAGGCACTGTCTCACGCCTTCGTTGACCTCTATCCAGTGCTCGAACTGCGTCTTCGCCATCTCAATGAGGAAATCGCTTGGCTCGTCCGTCGGCCCCTCCAGCACCCGCCACTGCATACATACATACGCGCATTCACACGAAAAAACAACGAGACCGGTGCTTGTGACGGCACCTACCTTGGCCACTTCCGTAGCACCATTCCACGAGAAGTGAAGGCTGCACACACACGAGACAAAGGACGAACACCGCTGACCACTATGAGTGCGAGATCAAGGCTGCAGATAGGTGGCTCAGCGAACCGGAGCGAGCGATATTTGTTGTTGACATCGAAGAGCACTGTGGGCTTATATGGTGGAAGGCCCACCCTGACAAGGTGTCGCCACATACACACCGACAGCACCCATCCATCCATAAGTGCATAGCTCCCGTGCGCTCGTTTTCCTTGCCGACCATGGCGCCTTGATCACGCGGTAGGAGTGCGTTTCCCTCGCCCACCGCATCATGACCAGTGTGTTGTTCCCTTCGTCCGTCTCGAGATAGAATGGGTTGCCGCGCCGGCCATGCTTGTCCGCGGTCAGCCGCATGCCCAGGCACATCACACGGTTGCCTGCCATCAGATGCCATGATCAGATGCCCACAGGGACCATAGGTACGTGTGTGAGTGACGGAACGCACCGTTGGGCATTCGGCGGTAGCTGCCTTTGGCGAAGGCAGAGACGCCCGTGTTGAAGACGGAGACTTGTCGAGCAATCGCGGGGCTGTCATCCTCCCACTCAAGGGCGTAATCCACCGCTCGTGCAGTGCGGCTGCCCGTCCTGACGCTGTTGTCGAACATCGTGAGCAGCCCCTGTTTGGTGATCCGCGCATCGTGCTGCCCCGAGAACACGCCATTGGGGTCGTCTTTGATCTTGAAGCTGCTCAGCTCGGGCCGTCGACCACCCAGACGCCATTCCACCCGACCTGTGTTCCTGGAGGGAGGCACACAAGGGAGGCAGAGAGTATGACGGAGTCGCGCATGCTGACGGGCCATCCATCCATCAATCGATCAAGACCGACCTGTTGATCTTGGCCACCTGCTGCAGCCCACGGAGGGAAACGATTATATTGCCCTCAGGCGACTCGTCGAGGGAGTTTGCTGACGGAAGACCAGAAATACACAATGAGTGTACGGTATGTACCTTGACACGAATGGGCGTATGCACGTACCGTGTGTCAAGTCCCAAACGTTGTGCTCGACGCTCATGTTGGTTTCCCAATAGACCCGCGGCAGATGGTCCCAGCTGCGCCACTCAAACATGACCTCGCCAGTGGTCAGGACCTCCTGGATGCACAGCCCCGCCACCCATGTGCTCGTGGACGCGCCCCAGACGTCAGCCCGTATCTTCTTGGAGTTCATCAGTTGCGGATCATAGCTGCACTCACAGCCACACAGTCGGCAGGTATGGGCAACAAGCGACGAACGCAAGACGGTCTCCTTTCTGCTCTCACATGATCAGTAGGGCGGTCCCCGACTTGGTCACTCGCAGCTCGTGGTGATTGAGAACTGAAGGGCGACAGCACCCCATCATAGCATTCAGCCCCTCCATGTGTGCCTCCCTCTCCCACATGATACCCTTCTTCCACTCACCATGTCCGTGTCCCGCCTCGTAGCCGCCAGTCAACCTGTAGTCGGGTCCAGCCTTCTTGATCTTGTATCCAGACGAACGCAAGATGACCTCCCCATTGTGGGTCGGCGCAAACGACGCCAGTGTGCCTTTCTCGTAGTAGACGGGGTCTCCTCTGTCGGTCATGATGACCTGCATGGTCTTGTAGGGCTTCGAGTGGCTGATCTCGGTGGTGAACAAATACCCACTAGAGAGCTTCGAGGTGTCGCCGACACGGGTCAGGATGGCCCTGGGGTATGTAGAGGGCAGCGTGCGGTAGGCCGAATTGGGAACGATGCGGGACCTGCCCCTATCCTCTACCTCCAACAAGTACTCCGTCCGCAGTGCGGTGGCCGCCCTGTCAGTGGCATTAGCCGAGACGGAAGGGAGCCCCAGCAGCCAGTCGTTGTCGCGCATCATCTTGAGCAGCTTCAGATTCTCTGGCGATGAGAAGCCCGCGCCGTTTCCATCCGTAGACAGCTTGATGAAGCCCTTGTTCCGATAGGTGTCGATCTTGCGCCAGGAGACGGAGAAGCTCCACTGTGCCGCAGGAAGCACCTTCCCCACCCTGGTCCTGATGCCGCTCCGCACATCAACGAACACTCTCTCGCCAGGAAAGAAGTCTCTGTCGGGCTTGAACCATATCGTCCTGTTGTCTGGAAGCAGCCGAGTTTGCCCCTGTGACCGATCACCAGACTGCTCCCCACGCACCTTGATCTTGCCCTTGACGCTCCAGGGAGCCACCCAGCCTGCCGGCCTCAGGGCGATTGACGTGTACGGCGAAACCAGCAGGGCGTTCGGCAGCGGGTGAGCGTAGCGAAAGGGCGTCGTTTCCCAGAGTTCCCTGAGGGCTGTGGCAGTGCCGTTGGTGCGTAGCCTCCCCCCTTTGCCGCTCCTCAGGCTCGTCACCGCCCCGGCGTGGTTTTTCAGGTAGTTCAGCACCTGATCGGCGTTCCGGTTCGCCACCTCTGCGTCAGTGATCCCAGAGGCACAGCAGAAGAGGCACAGGAGCGCAGAAAGATGAAGGAGAGGTGCGGCTGCGTGGTCGTCCTTCGCCATCGTTTGCCCTCTGCCCACTGTCGGTCACTGCGACTGGCGGCGGAAGTCTGCCACACAGAGAGAACGTTCGTTTGCTGCCGCTGCTGACAACGGTTCAGAAATAGTGGGACAATTGCATTCTCTTATTATTATAGCTGCAATATGCGAGGACAAGTCCACCGATTGGTTGCTTCCAGGCTGTGTTGTGCGTGACGGTGGATGATGTGTGGGGGCAGAGAGGCCAATGGTTTTTTCAGCCGCCTGGTCGAAAAGCTGCGCACCAAGGCTGCGTGGGCAGACAAGTCGTACAGCCAGGTGATGGGGTGGGTTCGTGCTCGTCTGTCTGTTGCGTTGGCGCGTAGTGCGAGTATGTGTGTGCGTGGTTGGCGGCGTCGCTGCAAGAAACTTGCATTGGAGCGTGCCGCTCGTTTGTTCAGCGTTTAATGGCTTTGAAAGCACATGTAGAGTGTTTGATCCAACACACGTTTTTATCCCTCCCGCTTAGATAGCTAATTGAAGAGATCGGCCCTTTTTGACCTTCCATTCTTCCCAACTTCGCAGCGTCATGCAGTCCCTTACATATGCCCGCATCCCATTATGTGCTCTGCTGAGGAGAGCAGTGGTGGGTGTGAGTGCATTTGAGCAGTCAGTGAGGCGGACGGCGGACTGTGACAAAACAGCCGCGTCAAACTTTGCCGCCCACTGCGTCAACCCCCTCCCATACACTGTGTCATCGCCCCGCGACCCCTACCCCTTGTTCCCCTCGCCCGCGACGCAGCAACACACATCATTAAGTCAAAGAGCCAGCAAAGCGACCTCAAAGACGCCTCAAACACACATCTACAGAGTGATGTGGTGTCGTACATACAGTCCAGTAGGCCGCACTATAGATACATGGCAAAAATGGACAGAAGCCCCGCTATTCCGCCTTCATGCACTGAGAAGAAACAAGAATGAATTCGGTGCTGGAAAACCCGAAACCCGCAGCGAGAGAGACACACTGTCCATTGGCAGGTCTCAGGAAAACCTCGCTCGGGCGTCAGAGACATGCAAGAACACAAGATGAATATGCGTGTCCCATCCCATATGAATCTCGCTTGTTGTGCCGCCTCATCGCTCGGCGCCCCCACCATCAACCGGGACAGTAGGGACATCCACGGGTGTGATTTCGAAGGGGACGGTGCACGCCCCGTCGAAGAGCAGAACCACCACTTCCTGCATGCGCCACACATCCGCGCCCACACATGACATACACACATGACCTAAGTGGAGGAGGAAGGGCTGCGTGTGCATCCGTACCGCCATGGCGTCTTCGCCGTCAGCTGCCGTGACGAACACTTCCAGTTTGCTTCCAGCATCGGTCGGCACGATCAGCGCATCTTCGTACACGGCGTCGGCCTCTCCGGACGGATTCTCAGACAAGCTAAAGGGCTCGCTGCGGAGGCACACCAACACATGCAGAGACATATGCCCTCCCTCATTGTCTTTCGTACTCATCTACGGCCGCGATGAGGTTGGCGTTGCCTTGGACTGAATTGGCCGCGACCACCACTTGGGGGAAGCCGCTCGCGAGAGCGAAGGGGAGGTCCACCAGCAGAGATTGATCAGTGCCATTCTGACGGAAAATTAATAGAGCAGAATTCCGGCAACACGCAGAAGAGATGATGTCTGCCTCTCTCACCCACCTGTACAATGTTGGCGGTGGGGTTGCCCGTGGCGTTGTTTGGTTCGCTGTCCTCTAGAAGCGCAGTTAGAAGGGGGCAACCGAACAGGCCCTCCACCTCCCGGCGAGCAGATGCTGCTACATCGCGAAACATGTGACGAAGGCATAGAAGGATGATTCGTACGTCCAGTCGTGGACTGTGCGGCCATCAAGTTGACTCACCTTTCGGCTTCTTCATGTTGAGCTTTGTCGAGAGTGCCTGACGTCACGTGGAACACACGAGTGACGCAGCGCTTCCATTGTCCATTTGCGTGGCGTGTCTGTCCGTGTCGTACCTTGGTCTTGGCGGGCCGCGACTGGATCATGGCGAGTGGCTCGCCCTCCAGGGATGGCGGGACGTCCAGAGTGGGCACGAATAGAGCGATGGACGCGCAGACGCCTGCATACGCAACGACAAACAGCGCTACGATCACAGTTACACATCCTGCCCACCTGTGATCGTCTCGCCGGGCTTGAGCTGAGGCTCACAAAACCCCGTGTGCTCAAAGACCAGAAGATCCTAGACGAGCAACAACAGCCACGCATCGACGACAAGATGGGATGCATTTGTGTCTTAGTTACGAATTGGCACGTCTTGGCCAGGCAGATCACGACAACTATCACCCCGTCTTGGCCCCCGAAATCG
>CDMY01000533.1:31101-56691 GCA_001179505.1 Vitrella brassicaformis | reverse complement strand
ACCACGTTGATGGGGGGCGGGGGTGAGGCCTCCCCCTCAAAAGGCCGTCGAACACACACGAGGTTGATGAACATTCGCCGGCAAGAGCCAGAGACGATGCCCTCTGGTGGGTAGCTGAGCTGCTGGCTGGACGGCGCCTCCGACAGGTACTCGACGCCATAGATGCCCTTGGAAATGCCTTCAAGATCCGCTTCAGTCACGTCGGGCAGCGACGGCTCATGGTCCAACGGCTCAGTACCCGGGTCGAGGGGAGTGAACAGAATCTCATCATCGGCCGCCTTGCTGCCGGAGTTGTGTTGTCCAGTCGTCCGCTGCTCAGCACTGCCCCGGACGGTGGTGAAGAAGGCAGCTGCGGGGAAATGGCGGCTCGTCGGTGGGCGACAGTGGCGGGTGAGTGGCAAAGTGTGGCCGAGGGGGTGTGCTGTTTGGAGAATGAGGGGGGACAGTCGGGGACGATACATCTGACGGACACACAAAACAACGTGACAGTGATGCTGCAGCGCATCGGAGGGCTAAACCCGTTCAGTTTCCTCACCTTCGTCAAGGCAGAGCTGGGGCACTCTGCACCAAACAGTTGCGGTGCCCTCCGGCAGCCCAGCTTGAACATGGCCCTTCCCACGGCTGAATAGCGGCGTTCGTTCGGGTGGGGAGAGTCGCCAATCGTTCGGGTCAAATGCTGAGCACCTGTGGCGGCACGCACACGAGCCCAGCAGAGACCACAGTGATGAATCATTCACTCATTCATTCAATGCCGTCCCTCCGATATGCAGCAAGTGCTGAAGATCTGCATGAAGGAATAGACAGGCGCAAACGTACCTCAGAGTGGACAAGTTTCTGCTAGGGTTACAGGGTAAGGGTTTCAAACCCTGGAGCCTGAAACCCGAAGGGTAGTTTGTGGGAGTGCGTAAATGACTCATCGCTGTCCTCTCCAGTGTGTCTGGATGTGTGTTGCAGGAACTCAGCATTTGTCCGAGTGTCGAGTGTCAGTGGGTGAGTGAGTCAGAGAGGCAGACGCCAAGCCAGCCCATTACCGATGGATGTGTAGTGTTGCAGGTAACCACGTCATCAGACGGGCAGCAGACAAGCGCCGCTTGACTGACAAGAAAACACCTGCAGTGGCCGACTTGCAGTCTGCTCCGCTGAGCGCCGGATCTCTGTAGCGCCGGATCTCGTCACCATCCCGGTCTACACCGTCCCACCGGCCTGGACCCACCGGCCACCAAGACGACCTCACCCGCCTCATCTGCAATCACTTCTTCTGCTACGAGGTGCGTTGTGTTGGCGCATCCATCCTCTTGGTACCCACGTGGAGGCAACATCGTCTGTGCGTGTCGCGCCGGATGTCGGCAGTGTCTGGAGAACGTCGGCACGTCCTACAACAACGGTGCTGCCCGAAACGAAGACCGGAATTTCCCGTGCATGCCCATCAGTGCCGCCAGGAGTGCTGCCATGACACAGGACAACCCCAGCGACGTCACACGGTGCGCACAGAAAAGGCACAAATGGATTGATGGATGGACGGACGGATGGATGTGCCCAACTGCGGCCATTTGTGTGTTGTGTTGTGTTGTGTCGTGTGTGCAGGTATGCAGTCTCGTTGTGTGTGGGGACTCATACACTGACAGAGTAAGCACGAGGGGAGGGACCCTAGGCGTGCAACGCGACAGGCGCGTTCAATTTCCAGCAAGTGCAAAGACAGAGGTCCACGGACAGACACCAAATATTGAACCACCAAGTGCTCATGTGTGGTGTGTCGTGTCTGTCACGTTTTGTTGCAGCTGGGGAGATCGGTTGGATTCGTCAAGTGTCCGCTGCTGGACAGTCAGCTGGGCGGGCGAAAGGGCAAACCACTCACAGCAGCTGTGTCGAACGAGGTACATAAATCATGGCACGTTCAGCTCCTGGCGGCGTCGCAGTGCCCCTGTTGTATGCATGAATGTAGGTGATGGACATTGTATGAGGGCGAGGAGACGAGGCGGCCGGAGCACGTCTGGTTTGAGCTCGAGGCTGATAACCAGCAACCCCGCATATGACTTCGCAGGCCAAGAGAGAAAAGGCGGCTCTAGCCGGCAACGAAGCGAGCCATGGCCCCCGTCTGTGCCGTCCTTGTGTCCCTCGGCCTTCGCCGCAGATGCTGCCTCTACGCCCTGACGGCGTATCCACGTCGCCAGCAGAGCAGCATCAGCCGTCCGCTGTGCACCTGCTGGCGCCGTACCGGCGTGGCAAGACCTTCGTGTCGGAGACCGCCAAGGACAGACAGGAACTTCAAGATGCACGAGATCATGCGAGAGTCAGTCGATTGGTACTTACTGCCTATCGATCACCGCTACACATACATTGTCTAGAACACTGCACATCTCGGCAACAAAATCGTGCCCGCAGCCCTTGCAAAATGACAGAGCCATGATTCATTCAGCTAGGCTTCCGCTTCTCCCATTCTGCCGGCGTGACGCACTTCATGGTGAAGGCGTGAATGTCCTTGAGCTCCTCTTTGAGCGCATCGTTGACCAATCTGCAGCATTGTGGAACGAGAAGATTCGACACGACCCATGACCCACATTTTGTGTGTTCTCAAATAACCTCTGTCTGTCGAGCAGCCGCTTGCCCTCAACTGCACAGACCACACACAAGAGATCAACTGCTCAGATCCACAGACCCTCCCCGCATGTGTCATGTGAGTGAGGCGTACAGGCGTCCGAGACTATCAACGCATCGTAGCTTGCTCCACAGCCACCGCTGACAACACACCTCATCCACCTTGTGCTCGTCTGTGTTCCCTTTGTGCAGGTGATGTGATCCAACCTGACGTCATTGACCTCCAGAAGAGCTGGCTTGAGCGTATCTACCAGCTTCTTTCTCACAACCTCCTGATCCACCATGCGGACGAGGCTGCGGAACATAAAAAGGTTTCTTGGATTCGGGTTTTCTGGGTTAGAGCGGCAAGGGCGATCATGCCGCCAAACTCGGCCGACGGACGGTATGTGTTCGGCACACAGCAACTTCAACATGTGTATCGCACTGGGGTGAGTGGTCGATTGATTCATGAAGGACCGACTGAGTACATTTGAGGGGCGCAGACAGACACGCTGGTGTAATATTACCTGACCGACAAACACTTGCTCAAATCCGATGTCTCCCACGCAGGCGCGTGCAGACAAGCATACATGCGTTGCATTCATCACGACGGGCAGACAGAGAGGGGTCCGCAATGGTCTGCCTGTACACATGAATCGACATACACACGAGATGGCCAGCCAGCCCTTACCACAAACTACACTTCCTTCCTGGACACGAGACAAGCAGAAAGACACACGCCATCCACTAAACAAAGGCGGACGGGCTGGTCCCCATGTATGTCTCACCCATCCATCGCACATGCCACTGCCAATTCAGCATGTGCGATCGAGCCACGACACATCCATGGTGCACATCCATGCTAAGGCACCATCTGGTCAACATCGGGGGCATCGCCCCCGCATCATTAAAACAACGTGCCAGTGTCACAGCCCCCCTGGCATGCGCGATGCCAGCCAGCCACCCGTGCTGTGCTCCCCCACTCAGTCAGTCCCTCGGCTCACTCTGCCCACTCTCTCTCTCCCAGTAAGTACCATCCACCATCTACACACCCTGAACACCCGTGTGGCATGTGCCCTTCATTCGTCCGAACATCCCTCTCCCCGCTGCTACATACATACATACATACATGTGTGCCTGATTAAGTGGCTTTCTTCTTTCTGACACGCAAGCCGCGATATCCCGGAACCTCTTTCTGATCGGGCCTTGTGAGGCGATCAATGATATAGTCGAGGATGTCTTCTTTGACTGTGCCACGGGTCCGTTGTGTGCGGGAAATGTGTGTCGTGGCCAACGATCACTCTCATCAGCGGGTCCCACAAGCACCACGAATTTGTATGATGATGAATACGGCCGGTCCTCACGCAGGCACATGTACACTATGGTACACCAACCAATATAGACAGACATGCGTGTGTGCGTGTGCACACACTCAGTGAGTGAGAGAGTGAGCGCATGCAGCTACTAGAAAGATACCACCACTGCCGGGTCGAGACTTGGCCTCGCCCATCTGTCTGTCTGTTGTCTGTCTGTCTGTCTGTCTGTCTACTGCGCCACTTTGTCGGTCATCTCGGGGACGGCCTCAAACAGATCGGCAACCAGCCCATAGTCAGCCACCTGTCAATCAGCCAATCACACACACACGTGGAGGCGTGCAGGCGCGTGAAAGAGACAACAGACGGACGGCAACGCTGAGTCGAATAAGCACCTACCTGAAAGATTGGCGCTTCGCCGTCCTTGTTGATGGCGACGATGGTCTTGGAGTCCTTCATGCCTGCACACCAGCGAACGACTCAATAATGCGTTCATTACTAATGCATTCCGTCGTATATGGTGGTGTTATTTGTGTCGTACCAGCGAGGTGCTGGATGGCCCCCGATATGCCCACCGCCAGGTAGAGGTCGGGCGCCACCACCTTGCCAGTCTGACCAACCTGCATGACCACACAAATAAACAAATGAATACCTACGGCACTCACCAGTGGACTTTCTCACTGTCGGTTTGGTTGCATACCTGCATGTCGTTCGGCACAAAGCCGGCGTCCACGGCTGCCCTGGACGCACCCACTGATGAATGGATCGAGGGTGGCACACATATGGCGGGTCCACAGCAGGGACATTATTGATAATCATTTCCGTGTCGTATGTGTGTATGTGTGGTAACTCACTGGCGGCGTTGAGTTTCTGGCAGAGGGGATCCAGGACGGTGTCGAAGCCCTCCTTGGACCTCAAACCCCGGCCGCCGCTCACCACCTGTCCATCCATCAGCAAAGGGAGGCACGCAGGCAGTCAGTCACCCGCGTGTTCGTTTCGGCTCATTCATCTTACCGTCTTTGCCGTGGCCAGCTGGGGCTTGTCGTCATGCGCATGCTCTTCCTTGACGAACTCCTGTACACGCACACAGATGTTCGCACGGTGCTCCCTCTGTCTGTCATCCTGCAGGCCTTGTTTGCCTCATATGTATATGCTGCGCACCACCATTGGTTGTCCTTCTGGGGGCGTCACGGGCTCCACCGGCGCAGAGCCGCCCTCCAGGCCATCAGTTGGGAATGAAGTCGGCCGCACTGTGAAGACCTTCACGGGGTCCTTCGAACGCACCGTGGCAATGGCGTTGCCGGCATATGTCGGCCGCACGAACGTGTCAGACGACTGATCGACACGCAGACAGACAGCCAGACAGACAGAGTGAACTGTGGGTACGGCAAATGTTTGCTGGTTTGCCTTGATGTCCATGACATCGGTGAGGGGCTGCACGTCGAGTGCCCCGGCCAAACGCGGGAAGACGTCCTTGAGCAGCGATGACACGGGACCCATAATCGACGCGAACGAACCTGGTATATGAATAAGTAAGGGCGTGCAGGAACCAGGCGATTCTTGTGTCCATCCATCTCACTCTTCTGCTGCATGGCTACAAGAAGATTGGCCATCTGGTCCGCCACTGGGTACTGGTAAGCAGGTGCATCCACGTGCAACACCTTGCTCACACCTGCACACACACCAGACAGATGGACGAGTGACCACACCCAACAGCCAGCACATCATATCGGCCTACCTTGCAGCTTGGCCGCTTCCTGGGCAGCTTCTGTGGCGCCACTGCCGGCCACCAACACGCATATCTGAAGACAGAAGCCCATCCACCCATCTTGCCTTCTCTTTTTCCCTCCCCTGTCTCTAATTTCCCTCACGCACGTCATCTTGCAGCTTCTTGGCTGCATTGATGGCGCTCAGTGTCGCCGGGTGCAGCCCCTTTTGCGTGTGCTCAGCGACGACCAACGTGGAGAAGCACCGACCAAACCGCTGACCGTCAGTCAACACAGCAAACCGTGTGTGAATCGCCATTCTTCATGCTTCTTTCATCTTACCGAGGGCGCAAACCGGAGAGCCTTCAGCATTTTGGAAACGCCTGTCTTGCGAGCAGCAGCGGTTTTAGGAGCACCCTAAGCGGCCTAACTGCCAAGTCCCTGTGTCCAGCATGAAAACACCACCATAACATGCAACAGGACACGCAACACGCAGCTTGCGATGCGGGCGAGATTTCGAGACGGCGAGATTTTCGGTGCGGGACGGACTAAAACCGATTCTTGTTCTTCGTTGCAGCGTCGTTGTGAGCAGGCGGAGCGGGCCAACCGGGGCCTCATCACAGAAAAGGACGAGTTGGCCACCAAGGTAAGGGAAAACTGCTCGCCATCACGCGAAAGGTGATTGACACCGCCTGTTGCTATCTGTGTGTGTCGTTTTAGTTCAGCAAGCTCCAAACCAAGTACCGATCCCAATCAATCAGCAGTGATGGCCGACTCTCCTTCCTTCGTGTATATCCTTGTTGACATGCTTCAAGTGGAATGGTCGCTGCATGCTGCTATACCTGGAGGGCAAGATCGTCATATTCACAGGCGAC
Source organism: Vitrella brassicaformis (assembly GCA_001179505.1). Lineage (NCBI taxonomy): Eukaryota > Vitrellaceae > Vitrella > Vitrella brassicaformis. The sequence continues at coordinate 50,223 of CDMY01000533.1, read as the reverse complement.
CGTGCGGCGCTGCCCAATGTGAGCACAGACCACTGCGCATGCACCGTGCTCCTCACGGCCGTTCCTTGCTTCAGTCTGTGCAGATCGCATGGCGATTTGTTGTGGCGAGATTCGATATTTGGAAGCAGATCAACACTGTGGTAAGACAAAACACATCACGGCCAACTTAACACTCTGTGCATTGATTTGGTCGCGCAGGTTGAGCTGTCCAGCGTGGACTTCATGGCGACGCACTGCCTGACGAGCCTGCGCGCCGAACCGAACGGCCTGGCCATCGCGGCAGGTATGGAACTACAATATGTATCCGTCGATTGCAGCACGTGTTCTTGTGCTACGGATGGCTGCAGCCCCGGCAGCCATCCCCGTGCTTACGTGTTGATGCGCGACAAAGGTGTGACAAAGGACCTGTACAACGACGCCCAGCACGTACGGCAAAACGCCAAATGGATACACCTATCCAACACCTATCCTGTCCACCCTTTGTCTGCAGGTTGGCATGGTGTATGGCATCGACGGGGAGCAGGACCCTACGAACTATGCAAAAATGCGCCACATCATACTGCAGAAGGGTACGTGTTGAGGCGACCCTTTTTGTATTACATTGGGCCCCACGATAATATGGGGCGGCAGAGGACCGACACGACCGTCGATGCCTCGCCACTCAACCGCTCTGTCGACGGAGCCGCGCCCGTGGACACCACACGCAAGAGAAAGGGCAGCTCTGGGGGTGAGACATACACCCACAGAGAGAGGATGGGTTCTCTCACTGCGGGCCCATTCTTGTGTGTCTGTGGTGCAGTCTCACAGAGCACAGCAGCAACAGCAACAGCAACAACAACAGCAACAGCAGCAGCAGCAACAGCAGCAGCAAAAGCAGCAATGCACTCGTGTAGGCACGTCGCGCCCCTCCCTCCGCGCAGCCCCCGCTTCCGTCCGGGCTTGGCGGACATCCCCCGCGTCTTCGCAAGGGGGGGTCTCCCTGATGGGAACCCCTACCCTCTGCATTTCCTGGACGGGGATACCAAATATGTTGGCCACGGCGGCTACCTGCCTCCCACCCGCCGCCTCGACGGCCATCAAATGTTGCCCTTCGGCCTGGGTACCTACAGCGGGGCAAGGGTATACCAGGCCCAAGAGCGGCTCAGCGCCGGCACAGGAGCCGAGAAGGTCCTGAAGGAGATGCCGCCGGGGGGTTGGCGCCGAGGGAGACGGCGGCCATGCAGAGGGTCATGTTTTTGGAGAGCAAGAGCATCGCCAAAGCCAACCTGGTAAGCCAGTCACTGGACAATGCTTTCTCCAGCATCCTCTGCGTCTCTGTCTCTTTCTCCCTTCAGGTGGCAGAGGTCAGGGAGGGGGTGAGGGAGGCCGTCTTCCTCAAGACGGACCTCTATGAGGAGGACGCGGCGGCCTACACGAGGCGCAACCTCGAAAAGGGGAGGCCGTCAGAGATGCTGGAGGAGGAGGCCATGAAGGAGATGATCGCTCCGGTGATCATCTCCTTGAGGGACCTCTTCCATCGAGCGTTTGTGTCTCACGGCGGGTGAGATGGCGACAAAGTAATGCAAGCCACCATTCCACGCGTCTGTTCTTTCTCTTGCTTCGCTCAGCGATATTAAGCTGGGGAACTTTCTGATTGAGGGCAAGGGCGAGGGAGAGCTGCCAACGATGAAGCTCATTGATTTTGGGTTATCGAGGGTGTTCCAGGTGATGACTAAGAAGGCTCAGCTTCGATGTTTGGCCGGGCCACACCTGTTGTGTCTTGTGCTGCCAGGGGGAGGAGGAGCTGCGCTCCCGGGAGGCACGCGAGCGGCTGACCTTTGATATTAAGCGGCTGGGGTGAGCCAGCGAGACATTCAATACAGAGGAATTGAGATACTTGTGTCTTATGCTGTTGTCTCTGTAGGGATATGGTAGGGGAGATGCTGTATGGCGTCAAAACCAGCCCCAAGAAGGTTACCTTGGCGGCGAGGGAACAAGACACACAGATGGACGGACTATGATATTGTGTGTCCTTTCTGCCGTGCTTGTATGTCATCTAGGGCCCGACCCGAAGCAGCCATGCCAACGCCTTCTACGAGCTGCTGACACGGAACACCGCCACCATCACCTACGACGACATTCTCAACCACGCATGGTACGCACTATATGTTTTCCTTGTCGACGACGCGTAGGAATCAGCTTGTCAATCTGAATCTACTGATGTCTCTCGCCCATCGTGTCAGGCTGAGGCGGGTCAACCCGCACTATTACCCCGGGTACTGGGCGCCGACCCCGCAGCCCATCCCTCAGCCACCCATCGAGCCCCCTGTGGACAGCCTCGCCGACGACCCTCCAGCCACTTGCCCCGCACACACCGGCTGGAAGGCCTGGCTGTCCTGGCTCTGGGGCTGGCTGCAGGAGATGTGGGAGCGGGTACGGCCATGGGGCCGCCGAGAACGCTGAGTCCCTGTACTACAAGCTCTCGTCTCAGCAGGACCACACATTGTGGTTATGGCTTATAGTTCTGGGGCTGGGGATCCTGTGTACGTATCAGTTGTGTGGCCGTCTCTCGTCGATTCCCAGCAATTGCAAAGGAGAAGTGAAGGTAAGCTGGCCATTGCATCCACTCTCCATCCATCCATCTACTCGTGTCGTCCAGCAGGTTCACGAATCGCTGTCTGCGTTTTATATCCGGTGGTTGTTTATGCTGCTTTTCACGTGGACTCGTCGTGTGTGTGTGTGTGCACAGTACCGCAGACCGCATGTGTACACGTCAACTGACTGTTGCAATCAGATCATAATCATTACAAAGCGTCACACGGCCTCAACCACCAGCCAGTTTGTCCCATATATGGACAGACACAGTTCGCATATGACGCGTCACACACTCCGTCCCAAACACTACTCTACACGTACGTACGTACGTCACTAGCTAGCTGAAGTCATCCAGATTGACAGCCGGCACACCTGTCGCACTCACGATGCTCGACCGAAACCCCTGGTCAACGCCTTGATGTCTCGTCTCCTCGCCCACATGTACATCTTCTTTCTCTGAAGACGCGTAAGGGCTACTCTCTTCGTCGCCATGCTTCGACAACGACCTGCGCTTCAGACCAGCAGGCAGCGCCTCTCTACCGTCACTTGACCCGAGGGGCGTTGACTCGTCATCGTCATCGCCATCGTCGCGATTGTCACCGAGAGACATGTGTCGCTGAGACGCACCCACAAGAATCCGCAGGTGGCTCAGTGCTGACAGATGAGAGCCCCTCCTCTCCTCAACTGGGGCGTCATCAGGGACATGCGAAGATCCAGACGCGGGGCTGCTGTCCTCTGCCTCGTTATCTAAGCCATGGTCAGAGAAACGTGTAGACTGTCCCACTATCCTCGCTGCGGGCCGCGAGGGCGATAGGTCGGCCGGCTTGGTGGCCGACGAGGGTATATCGATGTCAAATTGGCCGTCACGAGAAGACACATCTTTGCTCGCCGCGAATAGCGGTGCTGCCCCCCTTTTCCGACGCCGCTTGAAGTAAACAATGCTGGCAATCAAGAGCAAGACCGCAGCAGCCCCCAGGCTCACGCCAACATAGAGAAGGAGATGGTTCGCCCGTGTCTCGTCGGTGTCGTCTCGCCATGAGCTGCCCTTGACGATGACCTGGTCGTTGATATTGTCATAGATGGTCCCGTCGGGGTAGACCTTCCGGGCCTGCTGGCCCTGCTGCAGAATGGGCCCCATCTGCAGACCCTTGGAAGTGAGCACCGAGGCGCTCGCGCCGCCGGACGCCTGCAGACGCCTACACAACCAACACACGTCCATCGATATATCAAACTTCCAATGGGTGCATTGCCCATCGTACGTACCTTTGTCCAGTGGGGCAGGTATCGACAGGGTCGTCCAGGCACCTTGGATCGAGACAGAGGTCGACATCGCACGCTAGATAGAGCAGCTGCTGCGATGAGGGCGACACCTCACTGATGTCGATGGTGAAGAAGCTGGCGTACGCTTGGCCGATGAAGGACTCCTGGACGAAGCCGAAGGGACTCGACTGAGGGTCGGCGGGGATGCCGCACGCCAGTTGCAGCAGCGTGATGCGCCGCTCGAGGAGCTCTTCTAGCGGTGAGGAGGGGGGAATCGGCAGCGCATAACACGCACGAAACACTGGGTACACACCCGGCACCTGCAACACAACAGAGACAGAGAGCTTCCACACCGACAGGAGGCCGTCTCGTCGACCCCTACACACGTACGTCAGTCGTTGCTTTGACGTAGAACTCTGGGGAGTCGGTTGGGTACACGAAGGGCTGGGTCAGCTGCTGCGTCTCGCCGCAAGTTTCGTCAATGCAGAGGTCCAGCGTCACGGCGAAGCTTCCGTTCCGGTATGAAGCGACCGACGCTGCATGAATGCAGAATGCAGAATGCAGAGGCAGCAGCGCCATACATTCCCACACACAGAAAGACAAGCGGCTGGCAGGCGACTTTACCGGGAGGCGGCAATTCAGCAGCAGAAAAGTCCCTATCATACAGAGCAAAACGGCCGAATGTCACAGACGCAGCAAAGGGCCCCGTGCGGCTGCCAATGGGTTCGGTGGATGGGGAATCGGCGAGCGGCTTGGTTTCAAAGCGCCAGAACGACCCATGGTGGGGCACTGACGAGCACACAACCAACACATCACCGTCTCGATCGCCTTCTCATCCCCCACACCCCCACACACCAATATACCATACCTGTCTCATCGATGGCCTGCAGCCGCCTGCGCTCCTCATCCCCAGGAGCGGCCGTAGTGGGCTCCGGGAAGCCATGTACCTCCCAGCACTGCCTCATGTAGCCCCCGTAGTACGTGGCTGTCCCCGGTTTGATGTGTGTGTCGATGACGGGGCCGGCCTTGAGGGAACATTTGTTCAGTGGGTCCCCCTGGATGAGAATGAAGCCACCACATGCGGGTGTGAGGTAGCACTGTGCGCGGCAGTGGGTGGGGCTGGAGTTGGGGAGGGTCTTGAGGGCGACGGCCGTTATGTCGGTGTCGGTCACCTCCACCACACAACGGGAGTCTGCAGACATCGATATGGGCGTGAGGGCAGGGATGCGGTCACACACGCACACAGAGAGAGAGAGTGGCTGACCGTATTGCGCCTGGTTGCCGGCGAGGTCGGTGAAGGCTGTCTTGCTGAAGTAGGCCGTGTAGACAGTGGAGGGCTCCAGCCTTTGGGGAAGCAACACCTGCACACTGCTGCCGTCAATCCGCACCTGACAGCAATCAGACAAACCACCCACCGTGACAAGCCACCGTCCACACATCATCCATCGCAACAACGGTCGGCACATAGGTCCTTACGTGCATTGGGTCGTCGGTGTAGACGTGGATGGTGTCCTTTGATGTGTCTGCTGGTCTGAAGCTGACGGCTGCCGACTTTGCCGCACTCCCCGGCAGCACCGGCTCGGTGAACCGCATCACAAATTGCGATGTCGACAGCGGCAGATGGCGGCTGCCGGGCTGACATTACACACATACACATGACAGAGAGACGTAGGTTAAGGCACAGTCTCTGTGTGTGTGTGTTTTGCTCACAGCCGGGCGTATGGAGGTCACACGCAGTGTGGGAGGCGTGACATCACTGAGCCGACGGATGACATTCCTTGTCGTGAAGCGCCACTGACGGGCGGTGCCGTCGATACCCTCCCACGCCGCCCCTCGGCTGTCCAGCAGTGCGGTGCTGCTGATGGTGGCGCTATAAGTGGTGGCGTGGAATAGCGGCAGCCGAGGTGTCACCACCAACACTGAGCCGGATATCATGACCTGAGAAAAGGGCAGATCGGTATGTGGGATGGGGTGGTAAGGCATGCTGGCTGCCTGCCTGCTGTGTGTCGTTGAGAGGGATTTGGATGGTGGGTAGGGCGGCAGCATCGACGGAACCTCTCTGCTTCTGGGGGACCAGGGAATCCCTCTCGATGGGGGTCAGTGCCAACATGTGGGGGGAATTGTGGGCCACCTCCAGATAGACCGCCCGGTCAAACACCAACCGCTGCAATCAGTCAAGTCGACAGAGACAGACCCTTGGACAATACCGGATGGTCACATACACTTGCGCATCCGAATGATCCAACCATGTGTGTGTCGGTCGCCACGTCTCTGGCGCGATGTAGGGGCACCCTGTCGATGACACCATCCCATGCTGTGCCGCCCCCATCGGCTGCCTCAGTGCTGAAGCGCCACACGATGTCAGACTGCAGCAGCGGGGTGCCGTCGGCAATGGTCCTGATGGCCTGTGCAGGGAGGGTGACGATGATGGTCTGGGAGGGGGGGAGCACTGATGGCAGCGACACATGCAGGAAAGGGCCCACGGACCCCACCTAAAGAGACAGACAGACAGACGGATAGACATGGACAGAGAGATCATCCGTCCAGCCGTCCATTGTGTCTCATTGGTCCCCATACGAAGGCACAGTGGATGCGTTCTGCGTGCTGCGTACGTGGTGAGAGTTTAGGGGGATGGTATAGGGGGCAAAGGCCGCTGAAGAAGACGACACACTCACCGACACGTCTGGGGAGCTCGTCAGGTACCAACTCGTCGATGTGCCCATGTACGCTCCTGCCGCACCAGCACGACAATTATGGATGAAGTTGTTCGCTGATTTCCCCCCTCACGAGAGTAGCCCACCTACTTAGAACGGGTGTGAGGGACACATCCGAGCTGCCGGCCACTGGAAACACCTCAGCCGTCGCTGCACCGCCACCCTCCCCATTTTCCGTCTCAGGGCCCTGCACACTCCACTCATAGCCCTGCTGTACTGGCCTCCCATCGTCTGTGAGCAGGGACCGCCCTTCCAGTGTCACCAAATACGTAACAATGGGGGACAGCACCGCAGGGGAGAGGACAGTGAGTACTTGGCAGAACGAGTCGCATTGCGGGCTGTGGAATGCCCGTGCAGACCCGTCGGGCAGCCGGATGGTGCCGAAGGCCCGCTCGGCCACTCTGATGGGAGTGTCGAAAACGGCAACGAGGATGGCGGGATGGGCGGGGGCTGATGCGTCAGAAAGCTCTGCGGGCACCGCGTTGCTGGACAGGACGGCAGCTGGCACGGTGAAGGCTGCATGCACCACAGCCACACATCAAGGTGAGATCTGTCTGGGGGGCGAAGACTCACTTTTGAGAAGTTTGGGAGGTTGGACTGCAGCAGCGGGGCCAGTGGTGAATGTCCAGTCGTCCTGCGCGCTCCACTCGACGAATGAGTGGCTGACCACGTCTTGCAGACATCGGTCTGGCGGGTGCAGCTGCACCCTGAATGTGGTCGACGGCCGCAGAAAGGGCACGTTAGCCGCCACCACACCTCCACGCACCATCCCCTGAGCACAACAGACACCACATGTCACGTCACGGGGCATATTTCAGCCTTTCTGACCGTGCTTTGCACCTTTGCTGAGTCTGTCAGATCGATGACAGCCTGGCTGTCCACAGCGGCTCTCCCCTCGGGTGCCACCTGCTGTGTGTGGGGCCACACGAAGATGCGGCACGCGGCGGCGGCGGCGATGACAGGGGCGGGGAAGTGCAGCACGATAGATGCGGGGGTGGAGGACGGCGAGGTTGATTGACGTGGGGGCGTGACGCTCTGCGGCTGAATGGTGGCATATGCCTCTTCGTCGTCGGTGTCTCCTGTTAATGGTGCATCGGCCACTGATATGGAGGCATCGACAGACAGGGAGCTGCGGCCCTGAAGCGCCTGAAAGCAACCAAGGCAGGGAAGACATTTGTGTCTCAGGTCGTCCGTTCTCCAGTCTTCATACTCACTCACCAAGAGGGCCCCCTCTGACGACCGTATCCTGTACTCACCCCCTTGAGTGAGCCGCACACCCACCGACCCAAGCCGCACCTTGACAACACGCCCGCCGCCCAGCAGCCCCACATGGCCCTCACTCGTGACGTCCATGTCGGTCGCCGTCTGCTTGGCAGCATCGAACGACAGCGATGGGGGCCACAGACCGTCGATCGATTCAGGAACCACCTCAATCACCCCGCTGCCACGTGTGAATGGGTGAGGGAAGGAGAGGATAATATCCCCCGTGGGTGTGTCGAGCTGCACGGGAGGGATGGGGGCCGCGTGGCTGAGGACCAGGGGGGCGGTCGGGGTGGTGAGCGTCGTTGGGGGGACGGCTGACGGGGCGCCGGTTGTGAATCGCCCTGCCTGTGTTGAGACATCGTAAGTGAGAGCGTTGCCTGACGCATCCTCCAGAAGACCCAGTGGCCCTGTCACGGTATACTGCACACACAGACACGCACAATCAGAGATTGTGTATCCATCCATCCATGTTTCCCCGCCTCCTACCTGTGTGTCTGGCAGCAGGTGCCTCTCGAGAGCGACAATCATGATGTGGTTGCCAGCACTGCCGCCAAGCCACACTCTCTCGGCGTCATGCAGATCCACAAAGATGGGATCCACGCCAGGCCTCTCAGCAGCGGCGAACGCCAGCACGCCCCCAACAACTATCACAGGCCCGTCAAACACCACCACGAACGACACAGAGGGAGGGACATCCGTGGCGTCCTGTGGGGGCAAAACGCCTCCAGGCAACACAGCCGGGCCACGAGTGTCCTCTTCTTCACCACTGGATGGCGGCTGGCCGGTCGTGAAGGCGTAGACGACATCGCCGGTCATGGGATTGCGCGAGAGGTCGGTGATGGCTGTCTGTGGGATGGTCAGGGTGTATGCAGTGGACGGCTGCAGAACCGATGCAGGCGTCGCAATGAGCACGCTGCCCTTGATCGTGAAGGGGACGGCTTCCTCGGCCCCTCCATCTGGCTTCAGGGTGACCTGCTGCTGTTCTTCCACATTGAGGGATGGGGCAATGTCTTCTGTGAAGCTCACGATGATGTCCGATGACACCAGAGGGATGCCCTCGGGCGGAGGAAAGAAATACAGTGCTCGAGGCGGCTCTTGATCGGCGGCATCGGCTGCTGCAGAGAGGTCGATGCTGATGGTCGTCTCGCTTGACAAAGACCCGTTTAGACCAGTGAATAGACCGGCGGGAAGGGTGACATTGTATGAGAGAGATGGGCCCAGGGGGTAGGGGAAGGAAAGCACCGCCAGCCCGCCGTCAGTGGCAATGAGGCTCCCTTTTCCTTCGGTCCACTGCGCACTCCCCAGCTCTCCTTGGTAGAAATAGCCGTCGTCTCGAATGTGGAATGGCGCGTGCTCGTCGTTGGTCGGCCGCACTTCGATTGCCTGGCCGGTGACGTGTATGCTGATCGTCTCGTTGAAGAGAAGAGTCAGCGGCTCACCGACTGCGAGGCTCTGCGGGAAGGCACTCAGCAGAGCCAAAGGGCTGGCAGATGCCGTCGGCAGAGCGGATGTGCTGAATTCCCACTTGCTGTAGAAGCTGAAGACGTTGCCGGCATAGTCCATTATCAGCCCGACGGGAATCGACACGCCATAATCGCCACCGGGCCGCAAGGCACTCTCCAGCTCAATCACCACAACACTCCCGAACGCCTTAACGTGCTCACGGCCTATCTCCCTATCTGATTGGCCGCCGCGGGATATCCCAATGGACTGGGTGGCTCGCGGCGCGATGACGACTGGCTCGTCAAAAGCCAGCACAAGCGATCGCAGCGATGTCTCCACGTCAGCTGAACCCGCAACAGGCGACAGCTGCACCAATGTGGGTGGTGTGCCGTCAGTAGGCGCGCCGACAGAGAAGGAAAAAGCCTCGCCTCCCACACTCTCCCCGACTGGAGGAGACCTGCCACCCCTGCAGTCGGTTAAGGTGCCCTCCAGCAGCACCATCTCATATATAGTGCCGCCCGTGAGCCATGGCCTGAGGCTCAGAAACACGGACGGCCCCTCGATGCGCACCTGCTCGCTGTCTGATGTGTCGACAAGAGACGCTATGGCTGAACGGCCGGGCGCCTGGACGGGCTTGACGAGGATGTATGAGGGAAAGGAGGGGCGGCAGACGGCGTGGGAGAAGGTGAGGATGACGGGTGAGGTGGGGGGCAGCCGGGTGGAGTCGGGGGGAGGGTAGGACAGGTCACGGACGAGACGTAACGGCGAAGGGCTGGTGGTCGTCTGAGGGACGGTGAAGGTCCTGTCGCCGTATCTGCGTGTCGCGGACATAATTGATGCATAGGACAGAGACACGGCGTCCGCTCTTTCCACCTCACCTCACCTCAGTCCAGCAAAGAAGTTGCCTGCGTGGTCTCGAATGCGGCTGCGGGGCACAATGACACTATACCCCAGGCCGGCAGCCACACCAGCCGCCCTGACGACTAGATGCGATCCCACGACAGCGTCATTGCTCAGCCACACAGGCATCGGTCTCTCTTCCAGCCCCTCCACAGAGGCGATGTAGACCCACCCCGGCACAACACGGACATCCTCATCGAAAACCATCTCCAGGTATACGTCGGTGACGGTTGGGGACACGCTTGTAAAGTGCAAGAGCGACGGCGGCTGTGTGTCCCACTCATTGGGGGAGAGCACGCCTCCTGCCTCTGCTGCCGTCTCGTCGAGTGTTTCGTTGTCCCACGTGCTGAAGCGGATGTAGATGCCCGGGGGCTGCAGAGGGTTGCCGGCATGGTCGAACAGGGAATAGGCGGGAAGCAGTGTCTCATAGGTGGTGTAGGGGAAGAGGGGGGACGGCAGGTGGACCACCATCACGTCTTCTTGGACGTGCACAAGCGACTTGTCCTCGATGGCAATTGTGAGGGCAAGGTCGCGCAGCGATGATTGGTGGGTGTCGTTGGAGTGGTCCGTGGGCCGGATGGTGATCGCGCCATACCCACGTGTGACGGGCCCGTCAAAGGGAATGACGATCGGGCCTCTAGGGTCCACATCGGTCACTCCGTTTGATGGGAAGGAGGATGACAGACGCACGGGGGGGCTGCACAAAGAGACATAGCACAACATCAGCACACCTCCACGCATGCGTTCCATCCAGCCAGTCACCTGTTGTCAGGGAGGCTACCGTCGGTCGTCGTGAATCGCCATTCGATGCGCGTCTTGAGCAGCTGCCCGTGTGTGTCTGCGACGCTGCCCGCCGGGATGACGACTTGGTACCGGGTGGACGGGACCATGTGCAGGGGCAGCCTGACCGTCATGACCGACTCCCTGACCGACACCATCGTCTTCATGTCTCCTTTCCCTTCGCCTCTTTTGGTGAAGCGGGCAACAAACACGGGGGGTGGGCTCGGCACGTCGATTGTGGATGCGGGAATGGTAAAGACCATCACCTAGAGAGACAGACAGGCGCTCACACCCACCAGACCAAATCTGCCGTCATCGTCTCACCTGCAAGGGGCGATTGACGGTGAATTGCCGGTCCAAGAAGGCCACCAAGGTGCGCTGGTCCAGAGGCACATCAGTGGCCCCGTGTGCGGGGAACACCCCATCGGGCGTGATGAGCTGCGGTCCCCTGTAGAGGCTCTCGACAGTAACATCACACGACTGCAAAAGGGTCCCGGTCTCATCGGGGACCTTGCCCATGGGGCTGCCGAGGGTGAATGTGGAGGTTTTATCAATCGCCACTCGGAGAGCCGGGTCACTGTACACCCTCGATGACCCCACGTACACACGCAGGCCCTCTGTCTGATGAACCGAAGGGCAATGAATGCAGACATGGCGGTTCCCTGGTCCGCCCTCGTCTTACCGTGGTGAAAATGAGGGTGAGCGGCGTCAGGACGGTGACGTCCAGCCCCGCCGCACACACAGTGCTCGCCCTGACCTCGCCCACATTGGGGCATCTCGGGTCGTCCCCCGTGGTCGCATTCGCGGCGATCGCATCCAGCAGCGCCACAGAGTCGCCCCCTTCTCCCCTCGTCACACTTAGCAGCGGCACTGCGCTGTCCCACCCCTCCGGCCACGTGTCCACACGGACTGACATTACCACAGTGAAGGCCTCGATGTCGCTGCTGCTGGTGCCATCCGCCTTGGTAAAGAGCTGGAATGACGCTGTGGTGCACTCCGAGAGGATTGTCAGGCCGTCTCTGATCACTGTGGGGCCGTTGTAGGCCATGTCGGTTGCTGAGAGGGCGAAGGGAGGTCGTGATGCTGAGACGAGGTTGCGTGCCAGGCCTTGGTCGAATGTGAAGGACGCCACGGCGCCGAGCGGCAAGTCTGTGAAAGAGAGAGGGACGAGACACGGGAGACATCACTTGCATGTGGCCACGGTGTGATGAAGGGTGGTTGACAGACAGGGCTCACCGTGTATGACGACGGCCTGCCTCTGGTCCGTGGCCACCACGACTGAGGTGCCATATCCACCCTGGTACAGACACTCCACTGTGTAGCGCACACTAGTGTCCCCAGGAGATATGATCACCTCACCCTTCGCTATCCTGCACAAATGCCACTCTCCACCTCGGTCTCTCCTCTCTCTTGGTTTGTGTGTCTGGCTGACCCGGCTGTGTTGCGTATGAGTATGTACGGGACGTCGGGGTGGTCCGGTGACGTCCACACGGTGGTCTCTTGGACACCATTGCATGGGTTCTGCGCAAGGGGTGCCCAGAGACAGCTGTACAAAGACGAGGCCTCGACGCCGGGCGGCTGGCGCCATCGGATGGTCGACCTGCAGGTCTGTGTGTCGTCCATGTTGTTCCAGGTCCAGCTGTTGATGTGCTGCCCCTCGTTGGCCAGCGGGATGCACAGCTCCATACCGCTGCCGTCGCAATTGAGCACCTCCCCACCCTCAAACACATACGACGCGGCATCGGTGGTGCCGTTGGGGGGCGGAGGGGGCCGGGCTGTCGGCTTGGGGCCCGGCTCGGTGGTGTTGTCTGGTGGCTGTGGCTCTTCGAGTGCGGGTGCGGCGGGCGTGAGGACCATGCGCACCTGGTCACCCTGTTCTGAGAAGAGTGTCAGCGACGCCTCGGGGGCCTCGTTCATCAGCACCATCGTCACCTGTTCCATGTTCTCGCACGCACTCGACCCGCTGTAAAAGCCACTCTCTGCACAGGCACAAAAAATATGTCTCTTGTCCGTGTCATATGATGACGGACCTGGTTGCCCTGCGTCGGTGATTGCGAATGGGCATGCGGGAATGAATGTGTCGTCGGTGTTGTCCGTCCAGCCCCAGTGCCCATGGTCAGCGATGCTCGACAGCAGAAAGGCCGTCGACCCCTCGGTCGGACCCAGATACCTGCAAAGACGACATTCACACACGCACAGAAAAAGAGAGAGAGAGACATCAATATTGACCTGTCTGTGTGTGTGTTGTCCTGTCCGTCTGCATCGCTACCGTATGCAGGGGTTCTGTTTCAGCGGCATGTGGAAAGGCCCCTTGGCCAGTATCGACGGCAGGCTGGACGTCTTGTCGTTTGTGGCGTCATCCTGCCACACCTTCTCCCCTTTGTTGTTCACCCCATAAATGAACACAATTTCCCCATCACTGCGCTCTTGGTACGCAAAGATCTGGTCGCCATTGTCACCGAGCCGCAGGTAGCTTGCGGCGATGAGGCTCATGAAAGTGATCACCTCGCCGGGCGTCACCTCCGTGGGCGCCGTCCAGGTGAAGCGGTCCTCGCTCTCTCTGAAGCCGCCGTCATCCCGCTTCCACCCGTTGTTGGTGAAGACGACCTGTGTGCCCTGACAGATGGACACGAACGTTACGAACGAGAAAGTGTCCGGCTCGTAGGCCCGGTAGAAGATGATCGCCAGGCTGCCGGGTCCCAGGAAGGAGGTGCAGCTGGGACCTACGTGGCACGCAATCACAGCATGCTGATATGTCCTGCAACACTCAACGCTCACCTTCAGCAATGAGCCTGGAGTCGCCGTCGCAGCTTCCGAGCATCGTCGCGGTCGTGGTGCCGTTCCCCTCACCCCGGTCGTACAGCTGCACTCTTGTGGGATTGTCCGTGTCCATCTCGTTGAAGTCCAGCTCGATGTTGCTGCCGCTGCTGCCAGCCAACCCCTGGCCGCTGCGGTAACTGAGCAGCATACACTTGCCGTTGTCTGTGTTGTCAATCCGGTGCAGGCCGAACTCTTGTGGCGAGAGGGCGGGGAGGGTGGCCAGGGGGCCGGAGGCATAGTCGATGTCGTACGTGGCGATCAGGCCGGTGATGAAATCAGCTGCATATTACATATATGCCATGGAAGGAAATGGAGAAGCGTCGTCACCTGCTCCCCCCGATGCAGCCGCGTACCTTCTGAGAGGCAGTTGCGTTTATCGTTGGGTTCAGGTCTGTTTGTGATGGGGAAGAGCGGATAAGGGATGCTGCACTCCACTTCGGGACCTGAATGGATACACACGCATGTTCTGCCGAGTATGCCTGTCTGTGTGCGCACGTACATACATGTGTATGGGCTGCAGAATTCAGGCGTGACTGGCAGGTCGAATTCCTTGGCCTTGCGCATCCACCGACGGAACAGCTTCCTGTACAAGCCGCGGATGAAACACCCTCGACGGCTCACCTGATAACGAAGGACACATGCGGCAATCACACACACCCACGCACACATGGATAGATTTTCCGACATACTGACCAGTTGTCTCCTTGACTTGAGGAGTTTTCCGACGCCGCACGCCGCCGTGCAAATGGCCTCAGTCCACTCACTGAAGTTCTCCGCGACGGCCACTGCACACATCCGGGCATTGAGGATAACAATTGGGCATATAAAGGTGTGCGGGTCACCCACGGGATATCAGGGCTCACTTGGGTCGTCTGGCAGCTGTCCCGTGTCGGGGTCCGCGTCGCTCATGCATTGCATCTGCACCTCGACGGTTGTCGATGCATCGTCCTGCAGCGTGAGGGTTGCCTGGTGCCGCTGGTCTTTGACGAGCGCCTCGAGAGTGCCGACGCTGTCGCACGCGATTGGGGACCCACCTGCAAGCTAATGCAGACAATGCAGCCCTAGTCACCGCATTTGTGGGTGTGGCATGTTTCCGGCTCCCTCTTTGCCTCTCTCTTTCTCTCTCTGTGCTGACCTGTGTTGGTGTTGGCTCCTGTTCGTGTGTCTCCTGTGCATGAGGCGATCAGCAGACGGCCACCACCAGGTAAGGACTGGTAGACCTGCACAGAGAAGACGAGCACGTGGAGCCACTTTTCTTATCCTTGGCTTGGCTTGGCTTGGCATGGCTTGGCTCACTTACGCGTATGGTTGGCCTGTATGTGTAGAGGTTGCCCATCTCCAGCACAATGCTGTCCTTCAGGCACTGGGAGGACGACTGGGCGGTCTCAACCATTACATACCGCAGTGTGTGCGCAGTCTCGTTCAGGAAGAGCTGCTCTGACGTGAGGAGGAAAGGTGCGGGCGAGAAGGTCTCGAGGAGGTCCAACCACGGATTGCACCCCTTGTGGCCGGGATCGAAAGTCACGCTCATGTGGTGGCAGTACTGGCCTGACGAACGAAGGATTCGTGGCGAATTCTGTCTCTTTCTTTTTCGTTGTCTCACTGATTTTGGTGCATGAGGTGCCTGTGAGGTCGGAGAGGAACGACTCGAAGTGCCGGTGAGGGGCTGCCGCATACCACCCACCACACTTGGTGCGCTCACCTGCAGACATCGACACGACAAGACATCCATGACGATTGGATTCATCCATTCACTGACCGAAAGCGCATCGAGTAAGGTCGCTGCGGCAGAGGCCATCATCACCGGGTGACGACGGCACGCGGAACTCCTTTGCTCGGCGGTCCCATGGAGACGCCTCGGCGTCGTCACACGAGGTGTCAAAGACGACCCTCTCCCGTCTGGTCCGCACGTGGCTGGCCTTGCCACACTCGGCGTTACACTCCCAATCGGACCACTCACTCAGATCCTGACACACTGGGACAAAAGACAAACAGTCAGGTGTGTGCTTGAGTGCGTGGGTGTGGGAGTCAATCAGTGGGTGAGTCACCTCTGAGTTTCTCTTGTGGCGGTGCTGGTGTGGGTGGCAGGGGGTTGTCGTACGGGTTGTCTTCTGCGTCTTCCCGCGTCACGCACTGCAGCTTGGCGGCGAATCGATCGCTAGACGACTCATCCGTAAGTGTGAATGTGGCCGACGGCAGCTTTGACGACAGCACTCCCTCGATGCCCGCCTTGTTGCCGCACTCACTCACTGCCCGGGCAAAGACGCAGTGGAATCCAACGGTGGTGTCTTCAGTGTGTGTGTGTGTGGCATGCATACCTCCTTCGCAGTGCGCGAGCATGTCGATCACCTCTTTGGGCAGCAGGGGCGAGAACTGTCGCTGGGTCGTCACTCGAAACACCTGCACACGGACGGGGTCCGTATATGACACGAGACACAACAACCGCGTACATGTACGTATGCATGTGTGTATGTATTTTATATATATATATATATATATGTGTGTGTGTGTGTGTGTGTGTCTGTGTATCTGGATGTGTATGTGTATATGCATCTATCGATCCACCTGTACGAGCGGCGCGTCAGTGAACATGTGTGCCATCTTGAGGTGGATGTCGCCCACTCCATTGGGTATGGCCGCGCTGTGCGTGAGGGCCCTGTGGATGTCCTGGAACTCCACTGTGTGGTCCACCGTCGGCAGTATCAGCTCCTCGCTTATCAGCTCGAAATACGAGGCCGGGTACACGTGCTCGAGGAATGACGGCGGCGGGTTGATGTACGTCACGTTCAGCATCGGGCAATACGTGCCTGCAGACAGAGAGGACCTATCGCTCCCTTTGGTATCGGTTACTTGTTATTATTACTGATGTGGACGCAGCTGGTGATGATATCTTCAAACCACTCGATGTGTTTGATGAGGAACTTGACCAGCTCGGGGTAGGTCACGAGGCCCAGCAACAAAATGCGGCAGATAACGTCGTGACCGTCAGGGCAGACGGGCATTTTTGGGTTGATGCAGATGCCGCCTGTCTCGTCGAACTCCTTGACCACGCGCGTCCACGTCCCCTCACCCACACCGACACAATCACGCCCCAGGCTCACCTGATTGACATGGACAACCATCAACGATGGTGCTCCTTCCGTCGTTCGTTGGTTCGTTTGTTGGTCTCTTTGTGAGGACATCACCCGCTCGATCCGAGTCCGGACGTATCTGCCTTGGCCGCACTCGACGTTGCAAATCCATTCAGTCCACTCCTTCTCTATCCCGCAGACTGACACGTACCACACACACGCGCACATGCAGAAATGCCTCCTCTTAATCAATGGCTGGCTGACAGTCGCTGGCTGACTGACTGACTTTCGAATGAGCCAATGAGGATGAGCAGTTGTTCGATGAGGTAGTCAAGCAGCTCGAAGCTCAGGATCTCAAACACATGGTCCTCCTTCAGGATGCTCGCCATCGCCCACAAATCATCCTGACACGCAGACATCCCGTCCACACGTGTGCATCCATCGGTGTATCGCTCACCCGGCCTCTCTGTGTCTTGAGCCGCACTCCGATGCAGAAACGACGCACTTCAGGCACCTCAGCCTAACACACAGACAAACCCTCAGGGACCAGAACATATTTGTGCGGCTATTCCTTCCCCTTCCACATACCAGGACATGGTCCATCTTCTGCTCCACCCATGAGGGGTTCTTGCCGCGGTAGTTGGGGTGATGCTTCCACTTCACGAACTCCCCAGACGGCATGCAGAAGGTCTCCCCAGAGACCTCCTTGCAGCGGTGCGTGTTCTCGCCATCAGTGATAATCACGGCGAACCACGGCACCACCGACACCAGCTCTCCCTGCTGCTTGGCCTTGCGGCTCTTGGTCTTGAGCACGGTGATCATGGCATGCAGAGCACCGATGAGGTCCGTGCCGTACTCGAGCTCGAGGACGGCAAGGTTGTCAATGGCCGTCAGGGCCTCCTCCTTTGTCTGGATGAAGTCGCCAGAGGACGACATTGCCTGCATAGGCAACATATGGGATAACCGACATTCTGTAGCGTGGGGATGTGGCTTTGTGGCTATGAACCTCATCTGGCATGGCATAGTAGGTGTCGGCTCCAAAGTGGATAATGGCCACGTTGATCTCTCCCGGGGCAATGGGCAGCGCGTCCAGCAGCTTTCGCGTGAATTCCGTCTCCAGGCTCCACCCATTACTTTTCACCGACAGAGACCGATCAAGCAGAATTACAAGATCCACCGGCGCATAGCCTAAGAGAGCGAGACGCAAACACCGCACAGGCACCACATCAAGAGGCATGGTGACACAGACAGCACATCAGTACATCTGCGCACCTCGTCTGGGGAAGCATTCGATGTTGTCTGCCGATGTGTCAATCCAGTCGATGGGTGTCCAATGCACCTCACAGTTGGACTCTCGAGGCGCTAGCCACACCTCAAAACCGGTGCATGTTGGATCACTCGCGCACAGAGCGGCGCAGCTGAGACGCCGATCCTCATCGCTGAGGCTCTCTTTCATCGGTATGTCCACATGATGGCCATATTTGTCGGCGCATGAAGAGCACCTGCACGCCCCAGATACCTCAGGAGGACCTGCACCAATGTCAGGAGACGGCAGGCATGAGAAAGGGGGCCATTTTTCATTACCAAGCAGCCTTCTCAGGAGGTGCTCGCGTGTGTGGTTGAGCCCCCATGCGGACGTGGGTGGGCAGCCGAAGAGCCCAACCAGAAGAAGGCACGCCAACAGATTGTGGCGAGGCCCCATGATGTTACGCGCGGAAGGGCTGGGAAGGCCTTCAGGAGCAATACTTACGAATGCAAGCCACGTCCAAAGCAAGGGATCATCATGAGGTCAAGAGATCTGAAGAATCTGATGTTGGTCTGTTGAGGTCTGCGTCAGATTTTACGGGGAATCGTCCGGACTCCGGACCCCATGCTTGCGAAGAGGGACATGATTTTTGTGACAACCAGAGATATTTATTGTGAGCTACAGCTCGGGGCATAGAACGACATCATTCATCTGAATGAATGGCTGGAGTGCCCTTGTCGACCTGTCCAATAAAGGTCGGCACCAAGACACGGACCAAATAGAAAATGACTGTTAGCCCGACGGTCTCCCTTCGCTGAAAAGTACGGTGGAATCATCCTTGAGACATTCGTGCAGCACATGAATCTGGTGAGGCGATCATGATTGGATCAGCTTGCACACGCGTGTCTCATCCATGTGTGTGTATTGCTCACGAGGCACAGAAAACAAAAACGGAAAAACCACGCAATTAAAACCCATACACACACGAACGCAAAGAGAGAGAGACCGCGCAACAACAATAGGGTCAAGGCATAGCCAATTTTCAGCTTCC
>CDMY01000533.1:0-23189 GCA_001179505.1 Vitrella brassicaformis | reverse complement strand
CACCCCGCCAGCATACCACACACCTCACGTGTGCAGAGCATCGAATGAAATACACCCCATGCCACCACTCGATTGAACCTCACAAGATCGTGCTCTTCACGGCCTATCTTATGTGACTTGGTGCGAGACTGAGCCCAAGCAGTACTCCCTCGTGGGGGTGCTCGTGGTGGTGCTCGTGGTGGTCCTCGTGATGCTGCTCGTCGTCCGTTTCTCTCTCAGTCGCTCTCTCCTCATTTGGGCGAACAGCATTCCTCCTTTGAAGGAGACCATCAGACAGGTGACGACGATTGAAAGGACGTAGAGGACGAGTGTACTGAGGTCCGACTGATCCACCGGCATGGACATGAAGGTAATGATGGCGATAGGTATCTCTCCCAGCGAGACGATAAAAGTAATGAGATGGAATCTCACGGACAATTCCATCAGAGGCCGCGCACGCCAGTGGGCATTGAGCGCAATGCAGTCGCAGAGAGAGAGGACGAAGATGATGACGGATTGCCAGAGGAGCCCACGAGTGACAAGGTCAACACCGACGGCAAGATCGGAAGTCCAATCGAGCATCACGAGGAAAAACAGCAAGAGTTTGACTGATCTCTCCTGACAAATGGGATGACATACATGCACACAGGCAGAGAAAGAGAGAGTCGTTGGTGATATAAGCGAAGAAAGTCCGCGAGTGGCTTACCACTGCGACGGCGCTGCCTTTGCAGGAACACGACTGAGCGAGTCTTTGATACGCAATCGAGTCTGCATATCGAAGAGGTGAAAACTTTTGGCGCGAATATGCTGAATGATATGCGGACGAGGAATGCAACACCGGTCGGCCCGAGGAGAGGGGGGACTCGTTGGGACCTTAAATGACCTTGGGACAAAACAGATTAAAACGGTGCATCCTCCGCACCAAATCGCCCCGATGTACCACAGAAACGTGAACAGACCTATTCACAAGAGGTATACCCAGCCGATGCATGCGAGATTGGCTCATTGTCCCTGTCCATTGTTGTTTCTTACGTCCGATTGGCGCAATGTATAGAGCGAAGCTGCCCAGTCCGACGGAGACGATGCAGGCGATATTGACAAGCACCATTTCAAGGACGCTGCGTGGAGGCTGGAAATGACCCAGGCATTTAAACGCGAGGATCAATGTCGGCCAGAGATATCGACAGGCAATGTCGAACCACCAATAAAGCAGTCTTTCGGAGCCGATGAGATCCGCGGTGACGATGCAGTAGGCATAGTTGACAGCACCCGCGAGGACAATATCGATGAGGGAGTTGACGGGAGTGTCCCTCAGCCACTGAACAGAACAAAAGGGAGAACGAAGCAGGACATAGATCTCATCGTTTTCTTGGTTGACTGAACTGACTGACCAGTTTTATCGGACCGCAGATCTCGATAGTCCAAAATCCCCATTCCTCAGGCAGAGTGCGGATCTCAACCGGCACACTGTCATCGGCAGCTTTGGTTGGTAAGCAAGGTGGAAGAGGCTGGGTGTCTTCCGTGATCCGACGACTTGAGCCGGTAGGTGTCAGCGAAAGGGGACTGTCGGCACTCGGACCCTTCACAGGGATGGCCGACAGGGAGCGGGACGGACGGATGGTCGACAGGGAGCAGGACGGACTGCCGGTGTACAAACTGCCACTGCCGCTACCACCTCGAGGCAGTTTCATCGTCACTCATCTGAGGAAGGAGCCGTGGGCGAGGGAAGAAGAACAGCCTACCCTGCCCCAGAGTCCTAGTGTTTCACGGAGCCAAGTGTGTTGACGTGAATTAATTAATTCATTCATTCATTCATTCATTCATTTGCGTCTGTGTGTGACATACGTTAACTCATAGCGCAACGGCAGGCAGAGTCTGTCGGTCTCTCATGAAACGAACTGCGTCAACGTCGACCAACCCTCATTCATTTGCGTCTCCTATGAACGCATGAAAATGCGTCCATGGAATGAAATTTCCCTCCTCCGTCGGGCTGGCGGGACTCGCTACGCTTTCGCCGTTCCCGAAATGCATACAAAGCCCCCAAGCTCGCATGCAAGCCCCCGCAAGGGAACCGAAGGAAGTGCTAGCTTGGCCCCAATTACGGACAAACAAACAACAAACAAACAAAGGAACACTTTGTTTCGTAAGAGCGTGCCACGCTCGTGAAACTCGCGAGTCCCGAAACGATATAGCAGCCCTGCAAAAACCAGGGCGGGTGTCCAACACACCGAGGTTTCCCTTGGCTACCCCTGGATAAAAAGGCCTGTACAGAATAGGTAAATACATGATACAATTCTGCAAAGCGGTGACGCTGCATCACAACACGACACGACACAACGTGACATAACAAGACATGACATCACACGACACGACACGATGACATTGCACGGTGACATAACATAACACGACACGACACAACATAACAAAACACCTAGCATGTCCAAATTCGAGTGGCCTTCGAGTGGTGAGGGCTAGACCAGGTAGGTGCGCTCCATGGGGCATTCACGGCACCCTCAGCTGTAGCTGTGTTCTAGACGTGTGCGTGCGTGTACGGATATGTGTAGACGTATTTGTGCGGCGATGAGGAACGAAACGAATTTATTTGCTTCTCTGACTACATCATAAAAACACGAATCCACTGTACACGACCGAGACCAGCGCTAGTCGACTAGTTTATCGACCAACAATACACCCAGCCACCCATCAACCACCCAAACACGGGATGATCCGTCGCATTGCCATGCTAGCTGGGGTCGACGAAATTGAGCGTCGTGGGCATTAATTTCACTTGCAAGTGTGAGGGGTTTTGTTCATCTTTCCGAGTCTCTTTCTTCACTGTCCAGCTCACTAATCATCTCTTCCCGCTTCTCCCTAATCCACTGTGCCTTTGCATGCATTCCCCGCAGCCCTCGCCACACAAAGAATGGCAGGCTCGCTATCCTCCACCCAGCCCAACCCAAGAACCGCATCTCAACTTGCTTCTCGCACCGCAAGTCGTACGAAGCAGTCGCACCATCACCCGACACGTGAATGTGGTCTTCCTGGGAGAGAAAGACGTATGCCACGGGGCGGTCGGCCTCAACAACAGGTACCACGTACGGCCCTTCTGTGTAGTGCCTCTGGTGCGCCACCCCCATGCCACTCAGCACCGTGCCCAGCTCGGCAACGAGCGATTGCGGAAGAGAGTAAGTCAGATCCACTCGCTGACAGGGAGGCACCGGGGGCTCGGGCGGGGCATCGCGATCAGTAGAGGGCATCGATGGAACGCGGAAGAAATGTTCGTCCTCATGTCTTGTGGGACTGGGCGTCTGAGTTTCATTGCGTGGCGGTGAGGTGACAGCGTCGGGTACATCTTTGGGCTGGATGGCGATCGGCCGTGGGATGGTCCAGAGTGGCAGCCTGGGAAAATGGCGACTCATGAACTGCTGAACCACCTGACAGAGAGGCAAACATAGGCGAAGTGAGCACGGAAAGAGATCGTCGATTCCGTCATATCTCGCTTTGACCTGTTGCTGTTTGTTATCGAGGCTCTCCCACAGCTGTGGATGTCGCTCCCTCAGTTGTCTGTCGTCGTCCAGCAGCTCAGAGACTCCGCAGCACACGGGCGTAAGGAATCCCTCAAGTGAAGGGAATGACGATGCCTCGCGAGTTTTGATGCGCTCCTCTACGTGGTACGAATGTGGGTACAGACAAATCTGAAGACCCACACGAAAACAGGTGCAAGCCGCTCGTTCTGTGATATCCGGTGCATCGTTCCCCCACCATTGAGTAAGCCGTTGACAGAACTTCGTCTGCCCGCATCTGCTCCCGGTCAAGCAGCGTCAGCACTCTGCCGATCAGCACTCGCTGCAGCCCTTCCAGCCCACCCACATTCTCCACATTCGACACCCGCGGATCGAGATCATGCGACCGTGTCCATCTTTGCGGGAGCCGCCTCATCGAGCGGAACAGCCGCATCACTTGCTGCCCGTCCAGTGCATCACCGCCGTCTGCCACCAGTGGCCCCACTTCTTTCAGTACATCAGGCACCAGAGAGGAGAGCTCCGCTGCTGTTTTGACACAGCCCATAAGGTCGCCGAAAGCAGCAAAAATGTCTACGAGGCATCCCAGAGGGGGGCCGTCTATAGTAGACAGCGCCGATGAGCCGTCTTCGAGAGGCATCGTTCGATCAGCCAGCCGCCACGGGGAGTCCCCCGGAGGACCGGGTGTGTTCTCGCGGTTGCCACCGTCTTCTAAGCGCCTGAGCGTCTCCCTGGCGATTGTATGCCACGTCAGTGCATGTGTGACCTCGAGACTGCCGAGGGCCGCTGCGCACTTTGCAAACAGGGGCCAGCCGAGAGACCCGAAGTCAATCTTGTCACAATACAGCGACTGACAGCATCAGACAAGGCATCAATCACTCCTGATATGGTCATCATATGGTCACTCTCCTTTTTGTATCATCCTCACGCACCGTCAGTTTTTCGTGCGTTATGCCTAGCCGCGCGCAGGAGATCGCGAGCTCTGCAACCTGGGTGCCACTCAGCTGTTCAGCTCGATGTGGAAGATGGCTCCTCAGGCGGTGCACCAGCCCCGGCACAATCAGGTGGAACCGGGCATAGGCAAACGCAATGAGGGCCAACTCCTCTGCACTGAACTCTGATTCCAACACCACCACAGCACACGAACTGTTTGCATTGCCTGGTGGGGATTCGTGGGCGGCTTACGTGGCAACTTTTGCGTGACAGTGTCTGCCGCCTTGATGAAAAGCACATCGTGTCTGATACCCACGAGGCCGAATGACATGAGCAGCGAGGCCAGCTCGTGCGTCTTGAAGGTGCCCAATAGCACCACCGATGCCGCCGCCAAACGACCTGATACATGGAGAGACCCCCGATAATTACAGCACATTCAATCGCCTGTGTTTACTTCACCGACCAAAAAGGTTCTGATCGGCGAGATACAGCCGCGCATATGCTAGTGCCACAAGCGTAAGATCCGCCGCAGCAGCCGAGGCGATCTTGAGGGAGAAGGCGATGGCTAGGGCAGCGTAGAGGGGCGCATACAGCGCTCTGTGCTCCGAGAAAACATAGGCTGCAGCGGCGATCTCGCCTGCCCTCATTTGGTGGCACTGCAGGGCGATCTGTTTGCCCACCGCCAAGAGCAGCTCCTCGTCCAGGGGGGAGTCGCGCCGGGCTGCTTGGGTGTGCGCCGGCAGGAAGGCCTCGAAGGCCTTGAGAACGCGCAGGCAGTCCTTTGGATCCATGGACTCGACTCGCTCCTTGAGCAAGGACGACAGCTGGCGCCACACTGCCGGCGTTGCAACCCCTATCTGCGACGCACGAAGGGCATAGTGACCTGCATTCATGCACCCCAACACGACACACACAGATCAAAAACGAGAGAGTCTGTG
This sequence comes from Vitrella brassicaformis, assembly GCA_001179505.1. Classification (NCBI taxonomy): domain Eukaryota; family Vitrellaceae; genus Vitrella; species Vitrella brassicaformis. The sequence goes on along the minus strand of CDMY01000533.1, from coordinate 17,818 downwards.
GCTTGCTGTGAGTACCCAGGTTCTTCACTGACAGCTGGGGGAGGGACGCCGCCGCAGCGTCTGAATAGTCAGACGGGATCTGGTCGTGGACTGTTGATATGGACCGATGGCAATAAATCATACAGCGCTTCGCTGGCAACGTGACGAGCAGCCTCAGACAGCCCATCGCGTGCGCCTTTTCCAGCTGATCATGGGTCTTTTTCTGCAAGCTATGATCTCGCGTTCGCTCTCGCATAGATCTCGGTCTCTTTCGCGTTTTTTCCCTGAAAGGCTTCGAGTGTACCAAGGAAGGCGCCTTCTGCAGGTTCCTGATGGTTTTCATCCATGTGATTTGATATCATAGTGCCGATGAAGCTGAAGCGGTTTCTGCTGCGGTATTACCCGCCTGGGATCATCCTCGAGTATGAACGCAGCAGCGGTCAGCTGGAGAGCAAGGCCATCGACCTGCTGACTCTCAAAGAGGACTCAGACACGGACGCACTTGCGTCGCACATCATCCGTGAGGAGCCCCTGCTGCGCGAGAGCCACCATCTGCTGCTGTCGAGGCTGATCAGGAAGCTCGCCGCCAAGTGTGAGGACCACCTCAGCCAACGGTACTACCTCTACCGCACGCTAAGGGCGCATATACTGCCGCTCACCAACTGTGCATTCAACAAGGATGGCTCCAAGTTTATCACTGGTGAGTGAGTGGTCGGGGTGTGGGGTGAAACGGAGAGGGCAGTCGGGTGGAGTTGGGCCTCTTCTGTGCCTGTCTGTGTATGTCTGTGTAGGTTCCTATGACCGGACGTGTCGCGTGTGGGACACCAACACAGGCGACGAGGTGCTGGCCCTCGAGGGGTCCAAGAACGTCGTCTATGCACTGGCATTCAACAATCCGTTTGGCGACAAAATAGCTACCGTACGTACGCAGGGAGGGAGAGAGGGAGGGAGGGAGGGAGGGAGGGACGACAGACAAAGCACCGTGACCGACAAGTGGCTCTTACGTTGTGGTGGTGGTGCAGGGTTCGTTTGACAAGACAGCCCGGCTGTGGGACAGCACCACCGGGCGATGTTTGCACATCATGCGGGGTCATGAGGCGGAGATAGTCTGTGTGGCATTCAACCCACAGGTTAGTACGCCCTCGCCCCACATGTGCACGGCCAGCGTCGATGAATGGGTGCGTTGTAAATGGTGGTATGTTGATGTTGGCGTTTGCAGGGCACTCGCCTGGCGACGGGCTCGATGGATCACCGGGCCGTCTTGTGGGACGTCGAGACCAACACGCAGCTAGCTGTGCTGCAGGCAAGCCCGACCAGACCAACTGAACAATGGGCAGCAGGTCTCATATCTGTTTTTCCTGTGATGTGCTGAACGTGAACAGGGTCACCAGGCAGAGATAGTGAGTGTGCATTTCAACACCGACGGCGACAAGATCGTCACGGGCTCCTTCGACATGACCGCCAAAATGTGGGACGTCGAGACTGGCAAATGCATTCACACACTCAAGGGTGAGTGAGTGACCACCCCACCGCCGCCCACATCACGGCTCATGAGCAAAGCCTCATGAGTGTGTGTATCTGTGGATGATGAGCAGGTCACACGGGGGAGATTTCGACGACTCAGTTCGACTGGACGGGCGATTACTGCATCACTGGATCGATAGACAAGTGAGCCGAGTGACAGCGGGGATAGCGTGATAAGCGAACGGGCCCGTATGTCTACCTATGTTTGTGCATCGATCAGGACGTGTCGGTTGTGGGACACGGGCAGCGGTGCATGCATGGACACGTTCCGCGGCCATACCGACGAGGTCCTCGACTGTGCCTTCAACAATGTCGGCAACAAAATCGTCACCGCATCGGCGGACGCCACTGCACGGGTAAGGAAGCAGGCAGGGAGTCAGTGGGTGGTTATTGGGTCACAGACGCACCGGCCGAAACATTGCATGGTCCATAAAATGGGTCCGCCTACAGGTGTACAATGTCGCGACAGCTCAGTGCTCGGCCATCATGGTTGGACACGACAAGGAAATATCAAAAGTGAGAAAAGACCGAACGGCTCACTGCATGCTATCGCCTATCGTGTTGTCTGCGTATGGGGTGCAGTGTGCGTTTTCGCCCAACGGCCACCGCGTGCTGACGGCGTCCAGCGACACCACGTGCCGCCTGTGGTCCGTCGACACGGGCGACTGCATACAAGTTTTGCAGGTGAGTGAGCATCAGCCAAACCATGGCAGGCATACGCGGGATGGTGCGTGCACATTGTATGTGTATGTGTCAGGGTCACACAGATGAGGTGTTTTCGTGTGCCTTCAACTACGAGGGGGACACCCTCATCACAGCCTCAAAAGACAACTCATGCAAAGTCTGGTCAGTCAGTCTATCGATTTTATCGATGTCTTACGTTTCGGATCCCTGACTGGTTTGCAGGAAGGAGTGCGAGGCATCGGCGCCGCTCGACGCCCACAACGACAAGCAGATAGATACATAGCATGGCCTGCCTTGCCCCCTGTTCCCTCCATGTGCACTCATCTTTTGTACAGCGAGCAAGTGACTGACTAGCCACGTGCATTTGTGTGTATGTATGTTGTACTGTTTTACAAGCCTGCCTACAAATCCGCAGGATTTTACGGCAGGCAAGAATCTATTTTTACTGGCTACTTAGGACCGTCATGAATGTGAAAATATGGCCCGTGTGTGACTCGCTTTTTCTCCAACTTTCCTGTCTTTCAGCGACACGGCGCGTGTGATGTCCTCACCTCGTCCCCTGCCCCTTCAGGCTTCAGCCGCGCCGACTACTCTTCAACCCACACAGCGGGACGAGACGCCCAAAGTAAACGCCCACAGCACCCGGAGTGGCCTTTTTCATTGCCTTTATTCATTCAGCCGCAATTTCAGGCTTTTTCTGTCCCTTCACGACACGACACCCAAGATACTCTTTATTCTCCTTGCTGTCTCTCGTTTGTTGTTTTGAGGAATATCGATGAAACAACGAGAGAAAGCATACGGTCTGCCTCCTCCATGTGTATGTACACACGAGTCGGCTTAGCGCACAGCTATGGTTTAAGCAGGTCTTGGCCTTTTGTGTGGACACAACACGTTCAAATCCTTGACTCGTCTGACACTTCAAATCCTTCGTTCAAACCTTTGGAGGCGGCGAAATGGAGAGGGGCCTTTCATAGGTAAAACAAGCCTAAAAACAGTATTTCCTCCCCCCGGGCGTCTCTTTTTTGCTTTTTTCCGGCATTTTGAATACTTCGAATATTTTAAAAATCGCTCGGGAGAGCCTTCAGGGGTGATAAGGCTCTAAAGTGCCCATGTGGTTCATGTCTTCAGTGTGAGGTGTGTCTTTCTTCTGCCATCCATTTGTTCTGTCCTTCTCAGACCCATGCCTGTCGGCACGCGCCCGACTTCATGCGCTGAATTTAATGAGGTTTAGGGCAGCTGTGTAGCGACTGACCGACGTGGTTTTTGTAATGAAGTGCTGCTTCCGCTTCCCCGCCTCGTTGACGATTCCGACTCCAGATCTTTCTTCCGTGAATGCCAATTCCGACTCCCTGTAGATGTTCCCCGGAGCGGCTGCGTCGGTCGTTTGTCTGTTGTGTGCGTTGTCAGCTGTCCAAGTGCAACGACTTGCCGGGTTCGCGTCGCCTTGGCCTGTTGGCAGAAACCTCGTGGGACAAAGCAGGGCGACTTCTTCGGCGGTGCACCGACAGCCGACACGCCTGGTGGGCTGATGGGAAGATGCAGCCATCTGGCACAAGTGATGTGCACCTCTCTCTTTGTGTGTCTGTGTCCGGTGTGTTCGTCAGTGGTCAGCAGGCGGCAAGTCAGAGGAAGATCAACAGCTGGTACACAGAAACACTCTGGCACCAGGAGGGGACTGCTGGTCACCTGGGCTCTGTCTGTGAGTGAGTGCAGGAGACGGTTATCGCCGCTCGCAAGAAAGAGCTCGACGAGGACTTAGCTGTCAGTGACAAAAATCTGAAGTGGTTTCAAAACGAACTGGACACGCTCCACATCGACTTTCCGAACCCGTCCAAGTTCGTCCTCACTGAGTTACGGCCTTACTTAGAGAAGGAGGTCGCAAGGCGCCAGAAGGAGCGGGAGAGGCTGATTGCCAAACGTAAGTGATCCCGAACTCGACCAAGGCTGGCTGGGCACAGCGGGATTAACGCAGCGTTTCATTGATTTCTGGTTGACCTTTTCGCCATCAGACGAGGAATGGCTGCAGAAGGTCCGAGAGCACGGCCTCCCTCACGGTGCGCACACGAACCGGCTGGCAGCTGGGCAACGGCACGCGAACATTCGTGTCTTTTGTGTGTGTGCGTACGTTTTGCGTGCTTCATCAGCAGAGGAGCGCAAGGACGAGCCAGAAACAGTCGAGTCGCTCCGAAAGAGAGTGCGGGAGTTGGAGGAGACCGTTCGTTCGATGGAGCGGGCCCAGAGGGAGCTAGCGGTGTGGGAGAGGAGCTGGCTGGCCCGGTACTACAGGGGAAAGCTGAAAATTGGCTGTGCCCTGACCCTATTGTTGTTGCGCGGTCTCTCTCTCTTTGCGTTCGTGTGTGTATGGGTTTTTATTGCGTGGTTTTTCCGTTTTTGTTTTCTGTGCCTCGTGAGCAATACACACACATGGATGAGACACGCGTGTGCAAGCTGATCCAATCATGATCGCCTCACCTGATTCATGTGCTGCACGAATGTCTCAAGGATCAATCCCCTGTACTTTTCAGCGAAGGGAGACCGTCGGGCTAACAGTCATTTTCTATTTGGTCCGTGTCTTGGTGCCGACCTTTATTGGACAGGTCGACAAGGGCACTCCAGCCATTCATTCAGATGAATGATGTCGTTCTATGCCCCGAGCTGTAGCTCACAATAAATATCTCTGGCTGTTAACACATCCAGCGTGCATCGGATTGGCGTTTTCACACTTGTGTCTCGAGCTGTGAATGTAAGCGAGCCGATAAAGATGGTCCCTTTCACAACTTTGGATAAGTATGACAGCAGTGCTCACACTGGGTGTCTAGATGGGCCGATATGATGGCGTGAGTCCTAGAGACATGGAATGAAAGAGCGGAGAAGCAGTCAATCTCATTCACCGACTCACTCACTGTCTTGGTGAGAATCGATCCAAGACAGTCGTCGTGGATTCTCACCAAGACAGTCGTCGTGGAGGCTCTGACCTTTCTGCACATTTGTTTGTCCACCTCCCTTGAGCGCTGCTTCGGTCCCCCAGTATTCCACCACCTGACTTCAACTTCCTTCCTTCGTGCTGGCGATGAGGATGACTGCTCGGTGCACCTTCGCGAGGGTGGTTGACAACCATGATTATTCCTTGTGGTTGGCCTTTGTGGCTGGGTCATTCCGTCTTACACCATAAATTATTCGATAAGACACAGAAACTCGGATAGAAAAGACAAATGATTGGTCTAACTCGACACCCAAGCATAATTATGCCCTTATTTGCTTTGTGTACTGCTGATGTCTGCTTTCCATCGGCCTGCCTCAGACCGCTCACAAATCGACCACCTGCTGTTCACTCCACAAGACGAGCAAAAGACAGGTAGCGTGTGTCTCCACTGTTAGACCCGCTTGACAGCAGGATAGACCGTATCCCCCTTCATTGGAGGGGTGTGAATGCTCAGACGATACTTGCCAATACACCCCGGATCAAAGGTTGAAACAATGATAGTTGTTTCACCAGCCTGCGACAGAAGACCGAGAACTGAAGCATGAAAGTCCGTCAGTGGCAAATCTGTTGTCTATCACCGCTAGTTTGACATTAGTGAGCATCATCGAATTTGGATTAAAACTTTTTCTGCAGCGCTGCTCATTGTTGATGTAGAGCCCCACCGTATATTCCTGAAAATATCAATTGCGAGTTCTCTGGACATCCCCTTCTGGTGATGTTCGAGCGTGTATATTTCTCCCACCTGATGAGACTCTAGTAGAATGACTGATTCGACAGTCTCTACACAGTACACAGTATACTTCGGGTTCGTGACAAACGAGGAATAGTAGCGCTGCCCTCCTGGGAAGTCGCATTCAATTCATTCTTTCCATGATTGTTCCAATCCTTGTTTGGGCCTCCACACCTGCTGTCTCCGGCGTCCATTCTCCATCGTGGTACTGTGATACCCATCCCTCCGGAATGACAGGTGGCAATTCCTTGAGGGTGACCTTGACATTGGAGAAGACTGACAGGGTGAAGTTAAAGTCCTCCTGATACGACAAGGACGAGGTCATGGGAGTCCGAGACAGTCGTGGAGGCTCTGACCTTTCTGTTCATTTGTCCGACGACGACGTTGTATTTGAGGTGGACATCTTCACTTGAGCGCTGTTTTAGTCCCTCAGTTTTCCACCACCTGAGCTTCCACTTGTCAAGCCGCATCATTGAATCCGAACAGTAGTTTAACGTCGTATTCTTCTTTCGACGATCGGACTCATTCAGCACATGGGCCCGCTCGTTGCAGGATAGCACTCTATCGGCACCCTCGTACACCTGCGTTGTGATACCAATTTTCTTTTCTTTGGCGTCCTTCACATTTTTTGAGGCCGTGACGTGCCGATACAGCTGAGACGACAGAGAAAAGGTCAGAAATCAATGGCGGGCGAAGGACACTTTTTCTACCTGGATCCACACTTCCACTTGCTCAGTCGCCAGGTCAGTGCTGGAGGGATGGAATTCGAGGACGAATTGCGGGCTAAATGCTGAGATTTTCCTTGCACTGCTCACAAACGCTTCTTGTCCAGTCACATTGAACCTGGTGTAAAGGCGACACGGAAGGAAAGCGCTGCACATAATTTGCTCCTAACCATAATTTGCTCCGAACCGTGAGTGTTTTTCAACTCGATGAGCGAAGCGAGAAGGATCATATGCTATATAAAGCGACTGCGTTCCATCCGATACACCCATCAAATAGGCACATAACATCGTTAGATTCGTCATTTTGTTGCTTGTGTGGTGTCGTAAGTTCCTACCTCAAAATTCTCTGCGACTTCATGAAACTCCATCCAGAACCGCCCATCCGATCTCTTCCGATCCGCAGGTATTGACTCGTCATCCGATTCACGAGGCGCTACCTGTTTCAACAGGCAAATAGACAATCAACGAGAACGATACAGCTTGCGTCTCAGCACCGCTTCGGGGTCATAATTGAGCTGTCTCCTCATGCTCGCCGTCCATGACTCGGTACAACGTGGTGAGAACCGGCCTTTCCAGCGGTCTTCACGCCATGGATTTCGAATGAACAGCAGTCGATGCCCCCCTGCTTCGGCCGCTTCAAGCACTGAGTATGCATGACAACTCACAAGCCCTGCATATATATGGCACGATGGTTTCCTTAAGGTAAGAGCACTTCGGGATCATTTGGGCTACCTGTCTTTTTGCTCCTCGTCTCCGTTCCTCCATCTTCTTTGCGCGTTCCAAGACAGGCTACTGCCTTTCGATCGCGCAGCTGCGGGTAGATGAACTCCCACAGGTGGCCTATGTCTTTGCTCTTGGAGCGGACTTCGTCGAGTTCGATCTTTTCCGAGCTCCATCCAGAGATCATGTACAGATTGTCTGGAGCAAATGAGCCTTGAATCGCATCGTATCCACCCATCGTCTTGGCATATGCCTGACGAGAGACGTCAAGCAGGACAAAATGAAGTGCGAACGTTGGTATCTGCCACCTTCTCAATGACGGTAACCTGAAAAAGAAGGAAGAAAAGAAGGAAGGTCTTTGGGCTAGAAGGAATTTTAAATAGCATATTTGATAACCCATGTCTCTCCAGGAATGACTGAGGCTCCGGTGAGTCGCACTTCAGGCCTGTTGGTCAGCGTCGGAATGAGGTCGTCGATGACAACTTTGCGAGCTCCCCCATTGAAATACAATCGGCATATGTACTTCCCCTCGGGACTTATCACTGGCATCTCGGTGTCGGCAGCCTTTTCTTTTGGGTAGATAGACTTCCTGAGGAAGGGCACGCCGGTCTTTTCTTCCCAATAAGCCAGCGCAGCCAGCGAATTGAGGAAAGCACAGTCGCCCAGGCGTCCCTGCTTGACGCAGTCGCTGGAAAAAGACTCCTTCGCCATACAGCATTGCTTGTCACCACTGATCGAGTCCTGAGTCTTAGGGAAAGCTTTCCATTTCTCCACATCGGGATGGAACGCTTCGGGGAAACGCCGAAACTGGTCCAGCCCCACTGCAAAAACCTCCTTCTGGCGGGTGCTCAAAGAGAAAATTCCTGTCGGGTCCTCGTACAATTGTGAGCGGCTGTGGTGCTTCACAAGCAGGTCTGAATCCTTCTCTTGCCAGAGAGGGAACGAGTGCCCGCTGATCGCAGCCCCCGCTTCAAGTATCTCCTTCTCCGTCTTCGGCTTGCGCAACCAGCTTGGGACGACGACAAAGCCAGCTTCCACCTGCGGAGAGACAGGCGCCTCCTCAAGAAGCTTTTGGATTCTGAAAGCCTTGTCCTCCCTCTCTTTTTTCAATTCTTGATCAGCAGCTGTGATTGGCCGCCCCTTCAGGATCAAGCCGGCTTCTGGATCCGTCACCTCCAGTGCTCGCGCTAGCTGCCGCAACACACAACACAAGTAGCGCAGGTGAGTGGGTCCATTTCCCTTCCCGATTCTCATCCGTCGCCTGTCATGCCCACCTGGCGTAAAAGTGCTTTTTGTCAAGGGGAACGCCAATGGAAGCGAACTGCGGGATCGCTTTCAGGCCATATCCATCGGATATAGGCTGCATGATGGACATCACTTCGGCTTGCAACCAAGACGAAAGCAGCCGTTTCATGTTGACGTCAGATTTCTCACGGCACAGATCATGGGGTGTCCGCCCTCTGTGCAGAGGTATAACCGGACACATATCCACGGGCAGAGATGCGCAATTCTCACGTTATCCTTGGCTTGAAGAGCGTCTCCTCCAAATCTCGAGAGAAAGATCTGCATAATTGTGACTCGCTCTCTTGAAACCGCCAGATGGTAGGCCTTTTGTCCATCCTGTGAGCCATCTCAAGAAGGGGGTTGCATGACAAATGTGTTTTCTTGTTGTCGTGATTGCTGTACCTTCCTTGAACATTGGACTCGCTCCTTGGAGGCCAAAGACGCGACCACGCGGTCTTCGACTTCATCGCATCCGATGGCGATGTGTAGAGGCAGCAAGCCGTCCTAAATACGTCAATGTGTACCAGCGATACCGTCGAGTAATTCTCTGTTCACTTACTTCGTCCACAGCATCCAGCAGCTGGGGGCATGCTTTTTCTTCCGAAGCCTTCACCAGCATCCTGATGCATTCATTTCTCCCGCACTCCGCAGCCAGATGAAGAGCCGTCCGACTGGCCTGAGCTTGAAATGCAGGAAAACCGGTTGTTTGTGATCGTTGCGTGTATCAGCGTGCTTACACTGTCTCGCAGCAGTAGTGCGTCTCTGTCGACAATTTTCAGCAGCTCGTCCAGCCCTGACAGATTGCCGAAGGCAGCAGCTTGGTGTAGGGGCGTTTGCTTCTGCAAAGATAAGCAACATGCGTATAATGTCTTGTATCATCATACTATCATGTGTCGACCCACGGACAGACCCATATTGTGTCTTGGCATTTGACGTCCTCGCTCGAGCATAATGCCGAAACGATGTCACGACTTGCTGCTTTAGCAGCGTGATGTAACGCGATGCGCCCATCCTGACACAAATTCAACACGGAGAGGAAGGTGGTCGGTAAACTCTCCACTCCGTACGTCTTCCTCACTCTGTCTCTTGCAGTAATGACATGTGATGCCTTCTTCTCGTGAAGTAGGCCGACCATACGAAGCACAGTATCTTTGCCACCAGCATAAGCAAAGGAAGCACATATTGCACTTGCCAGAACGGTGCGTCCAATCTGTATCAGGGTAAGGGAAGCTTATGTCGCAACCTATTCACAACAAGTATCTTGTTCACCTCGTCAACAGTTGCGATTGCTGTATTTGCACTGCCCAGTGCAGCAGCATTGAGCATGACATTGACGTGACTCCATTTACCCTTTGCACATCCGTAGTGGAGTGCGCTCAGCCCCACGCCGCCTTTGTGGATGATGGTCCGCGGATCGGCGAGCAGGCGCGTGATCTCGATGCAGTCATAAAAGATAGACAAGTGCAGGGGAGTGAACCCGTCCTGTGGCCATCACTCCGGTGCAAAACAGAAGAATAATATCACATCGGTACAAAACACTTCTCTTGTTTCGACCTCGTCTTCCATCAGGGTAACATCGGTGTTGAGCTTTGCAGCCTCGGCGAGGCTCCTGACCAGTGCCGGTTGACGATAGACGGCAGCACAGTGTACACAGTTTTGTCCAGCTTTGTCTCTGATCGTCAGTGTGGATGGATCAGCAGCACTGACGACAAGAGGCGCCACTATCATATCACCCGTCTGAGCGACTGTGTGCAGCGGGGTCTTGAAAACCTGGAAACAGGGGAAACAAATGATAACAACCCCTCAATGCGCTTCCGTCGCTCACGTCATCTTGTTTGGCGATGTGGTGCTTGAGGTCGAAGGACAACAAGGCAGAAACGACTTCTCCTCGGCCCATTCTCACTGCCCAATGAAGCAGACTCCGATTACCATGGATGACAGCCGTGTCAATGAGCTGACGCAAGTCATTTCGCTGGTCCGGCCTGTCCTGGTAGCCGATGAGACACTTCTTGGTAGCCTCAGCAAACGAGACAGTCACGCCACCCTTGTCCGATATCTCCAGCACGTAGCCCAATATGAGATCTGCAGCTTCAATTCCCTCGCTCGACATTATACGGGGCGGGTTGCGTTCGGTCGTCTTTAGGGCACGCCGATGGTAGAACGTGTGTCCAGTGTCCTTGTCGTTCGCTCTCCCCTCCAAGTTGAGCGCGGGGGGCGCTGGGGGCGGGTGCAAGCTCGAGCCGCTTTTGACACTCGCCTCTTTCTTTCCGGTTTTAATAGATACTGCCTCCGACACTCGCTTTCGACACTCGCCTCTACGGTCTATACGTTTGGGGGAAAAATCCCATCGAACTCGGTTGTCTGACCGAACCTCCCCAAGTCACCATGTCGCAGAGTCTCCCGGTCGTCGACCCTATTGACCCACAGAAACTAAGATTTGAAGAGAAGCAGTGGCTTGGTGGCGGAGGCGTTGGAGATGTCTCTGACCACACGCACATAAACTACGGAAGCACGCATCTGTCTGCACATGCATATGCGTGTAGGTTTACGAGGGAACGTGGGAGGTTTCGCAAGGGAAGTGTCAACAAGTAGCGATCAAGAGGGTCAGAGGCAGTATGATCCAGAGACTTGGCGAAGAGGTGCATGAAGGAAAAGGCGCGCGGTCAATAGGTGTGTCCCTTTTCTTTTGAGGCGGTCAAAGAGAAGATCAAGCATCAAATCAAGCTTCTTGCTGCGCTGCCCCGGCACAAGCGGCTTCTAAAGTTCATTGGGGCAACTGCGGATGACATTCCTCTCATTGTCACAGGTGTGAACGACAATCACGGCAGTTGTAATTGCCTATTGACTTTAGCTATGGAATGCTTGTTCAGAGCTCGGGGTCAAGAAAGACCTAAGTCACGTCTTGCGAGATCTGGAGGCAAAGAAACAACTCGACGACGCAACCCGAATGAAGTTTGCAGTTCAGGTGCACCGCTTCAAACGTCCAGCATCCACACCCCTCATCTTCTCTGAGGTGGCTGTTCTCTCTGGCCTGTCCTTTGTTCTTCAGATTTGTGAGGGCATCCATTACCTTCATTCATGGAACATTGTTCACAGAGACCTGAAGCCTGAAAATATACTGGTGCAACCACCGATCGGTGGCTGCGCGTATCTGTGGATGTCTCTGCTGTCTCCATTGAATGCGCAGCTGGATGGTGAGTACAACATTAAGATCTCGGACTTTGACTTCAGCCTAGAGATCATAGGGAGTCATCATTCCGTCATCGAAGGAAAGAATAACAATATGGATCAATGGGTAATGCAGAATGTAAGGAGTCGAGTGCTTTTGCAGGTGCTGGGACCTTGCATTATACTCCTCCTGAAGGCTTTGGTTCCACACGTGGGCAAAGACGTCGCAACAATGTGCAATTACCGAAGTTGTGGTATTCGTGTGTGATACTTGTAGCGGGAGTCAGCAAGCGGGTAACACTGAAGTACGATATATGGCCACTTGGCTGCATATTGAGTAGAGTGTTTGGAGGTCAGCGGCAATCCCTCAGACTTGGCACCAACAAATCATTATTGCTGTATATAGGTCCAAAAAATGTCCCATTTGCCGACCTGAAGCCAACGGAGATAGAGAAAGCAGTCTACCACGAGAGACGAGTAAGAAGACAATTGTATCTGGCGAAGACTCTCGTCTTTTCGCAACACAGATACCCTCCATTCCATCCGGGCTCCCATCAAACATTCGACAAGCGATTGAGGTCTTACCAGCGAGCGACAGAATCACTATGTCTATTCTAGAGGGACATACTGATTCTTTTCTGCAGAAGTGCTTCGCATGGGCACCTGAAGAGCGACCGACTGCCAAAGAGGTACAGACAACTACCTATCTGCGCCTCTAGTGCTCTTGCCTTCTCCTGGTCCAACAGGTCCTGACGCTGCTCACTGCCGAGCCTCGACCAGGTATTGACTCCTAGCTCGTTTGATTCGTTTCATAGTCTCTTCTGCATTTCGGCAGCGACACCGGATCCGCAATCAAGATCGCGCGGTATCACTTTGGTGGGCAGGGTCTCTAAAAGGGGTGCCTGGTTGCACGCGTGTATGTGTGTGGGGGGGGTGGGGGGGCAGACACAATTTTGCTGCCGGGGCCTCCGCCTCTGGCCTCGAAAAAGTCGGCTCTTCCGCCAAGAGAGGTACATTGCGTATTTGTGTGCACAAAGGAAAGGGAACTCTCACTCTCCGCGACATTTGTTGCCATGCAGAAAGACATCTTCGCTGCAATCCGTGACAATGACGTCGATTCGGTCAAGCACTTCATCGACGAGAGTGAGACTGCTGACATCCTCGAATCCCACTCAAAGGACATCGTACGCAAATCAGGAGACATGGTCCAATTATAATTGGTTGCTGTATTTCACATAGGAGGGCCACACGTCGTTCACTCAGGCAGCTGCATTGGGACGGCTGACGATTCTTGAGATGCTCTACCTCTACACGAAGGCTCAGCCTGGGGGCCACAAAGCACTTTTGAAGAGGCCGAATCGCCTGGGCTACACTCCGATGGCTGCAGCTGCTGCATCCGGGCACCAGGGAACGTGCAAAAGGCTGCTGGATTGGGGTGATACTTCCCTTCTCAATGATATTGACGAGGTACCTCCATCTGTGATACAACAGACCATCGATCAGATCCAACTCTCATCCATCGTGTAATATCCTGCCTGTCCAGAACGGACAAACTCCCTTGTTTCGGGCGGCAAGTGCCAATCACAGCGCTCTGGTGACGTGGATGGCCGAGAAAGGCGACAGGGCGTTGCTCGAGAAGCGAGACAAGGATCAAAATCTTGCACTCCATGTCGCTGCAAAAAACGGAAGCCTGCAAGCATTTCAGGCACTCAGCGTCGCAATGCTGCAGCGGATCCCAAAATGGACTTGGCTCTTTTTGATGGAGCAGATTGGCGAGGTGAGCTAACTGCATACTAACGAGGGAGACACAATCATGAAGAGACATCGGCATGTTTGCAGAATGCAAAGAACGTCATGCATCTCGCCGCCGGACTAGGGGAGCATTCTGCCAGCAAGGATCACCCGCTCATCATCAGGCATCTGCTTGAGAATGGAGCCACATCACTTCTAAAGATGAAGGATCGGGTCGGTGAAGTGAGGAGAGGGGATCTATGTCACGCGTGTCTCTATGTTCTCCGTGTCTCTTGCTTCGGCAAGCAGTCTGGTGACACGCCCCTGCACGTCGCAATTGAAGCGATGAGCAAGAGCAAAAGGCTTTCGGCCCCGAGTCTTGTAAATGAGGCGGTGATCATGATGGTGAAGGAATTCAAAGATAGAAAGGGGCTGTCGCAATTATACAACGACGTGAGCCCAGAATGTGCCTTTGCCGCTTTTGAATATTTGATGACTTGTTTATGTCACGCAGGAAGGTAAGACGCCCTTCCATCTCGCCGTCGAGGCCGGTGATGTCGATTTGATGGAGGCAATCTACAAGAAGTGCGGAAAGGGAATTGAAGCAATTGGCGGCATCGTAAGTCAACTGCTGGCTGTCGCACATGTTCATTTTCTTGTCTCCTGTCTGGCGGTCAGAACAAGTTGCTGAATGTAAGGCCGATGCACATTGCGGCTTCGTGCGGTCACATTGATGCCGTCAAGAGGCTCCTTGACTGGGGCGGTGCGTCACTGTTAGCCATCAAAAACGAGGATGTGAGGACACCCACCCGGCTTCAGATTCATCTGTTGGCCGCTCATCTGATGTCGATAGGGCAAGACCCCAAAGGACGTGGGAACACCTGAGGTGAGGGCGCTAATGGAAGAATACACAGGGCGTCAGGCACCCGGGCCCGCCGATGACGGTAAGGGCAGTGGCGGAGGCTTCACTATTCCTTCCACCAGCGGCGATGGGCGGACAGAAGAGCCTGTGGCAGGTAACAACGTGTCCAATGGCATGTTCATTCATTCATTCATTCATCCATGTCTTTCCTATCTCTCCATGCAGCCCCTGTCTTGCCCGCCAGTAAACCTATCACGTTCCCTCCTGGTCACTCGCCTCACAGCATGGCCAGTACAATCACCGGGCCGTCGAGCACTGGATCTCCGCAACAAGCAGGTCTGCGTGCCGGCCGCGGAGATGAGGTTTAAGTAGACGTGATGTGTGCGGAGCCGCAACACCCAGCATCGCGTCTCGTGACCTGTCTGTTGCAGTTTCTCCTGCCAAGCCGGCACCAGGGCTGGAGCCCCAAGCTGCAGCCACTCGGCGACAGAGCAAATGGGTGAGGCAACTCTTGAGGAGAAATCACGCCAGAACGTCTCAGAAACCCGCAATCTCAGAAACTCTGCTCGACTCTGCCGATCCCTACAGAGCGGCGTGTTATTCGACAGTGTTATTTCTGGAGACCTGCACTCCATTGCTGAGCTGCTCGAGATCCATGGGAAGGAGGTGCTTGATGAACGAGACACTCTCGGGGTAAAGATAGAGAACACGTGAATGGACATAGAATTGCCCCCTTCCTGTGCTTCAGTACACCCCTTTCCTAGTCGCTGTAGTGGCCGGCAACGTGGACATGATGGAGCTAATGTTCAGCCAGTACGGTTTGGGGATTCTGCGGCAGACGGACAGGGTGTGTACACCACATAAGTTGCACAAAAGGTCCTCAAACGTCTCTCGGTGGGTTTTGAGGTGTTCGACAGTTTTCCAGCACTGCCATGCACCTGGCCGCCATGACAGGCAATGCTGCGGTAATCAATCAGCTGCTGGAGTGGACAGGCCCTGATTCAGGTATGCTCGGTGCACGTGCCAAGGTAGCACGCAGCAACATCTAACATCTGCATCTCTCCACTACTTGTGTCTATTGCAATGCTTCAGGTTGATGAAACGCCATTCATGTGGGCAGCCAAGAACGGTCACGTCGACGTGCTTCGGGCCATGTTTGCCACGAAGGGGAAGCATCTTCTCGCACAACACGATATTGTGAGCAGCAGAGGAAGGCTGAAAGAGCTCTGCCGCATCTCTGTTGCCTATGTGTTGCGAATGCAGATTGGCAGATCGCCGATTGACTACGCTGTCGGGACGAATCAGCTTGCAGCCGTAGATCAATTGGTCAAGTGGGCCGATGGCAGGCACCAGCATTAGATGCATAAAAACGATGTGTGTCTCCGTCTGTCGGCCTTTGAGTCTTCGTCTTTGTGTCTGCGAACAAAAGAAATCGTGTCGTATGGACGGATGCTCAATGAGAATGAGGGCTACAGGCCCTTGACCTTCCTCACCGACCTCGCCAAAACAGGTTTTTACATACAGGTTCTTGGGGGGTGCGGGTGCCAACCATAGTCACTGATTTCTCAAACTGCACTTGCATACATCCCTCCACCCATGGAAGAGGGTTGGCACACAACCTCACACAAACGCGCGAAATCAATGAATGGGTGTGGGTGTGTGTGGGTGGCATTTGTTGGGCAAGGACCGAGGCTTGCATTTCTGCTGCACATTTGGGTGGGGATGGGGATGTGTGTCTTGCTCATCATGCATTACCACATGAATGGATGGATGGGCCGATGGGTCGGCGGACGCACATACGCACATACACGCACTGTCTGTCTGTCTGTCTGTCTGTTTCGTTGCGTGAACAAACTCTCTCACCCAGCTAGGCGGGACAAATAATGTCGTCATGCCTGATCCTCATAACGAAATTCTCTCTCTCTCTTTGCTGCCGTCCTTCCTGTGTGTGCGTCTGTTAGTCAGTCAGTCAGTCAGTTTGTCTCATGCTGCCTCTTCATTCAAACGCTCTCACAATCCAGCGAGAAGCTGCCGTGAAGATGACATATG
Organism: Vitrella brassicaformis; assembly: GCA_001179505.1. NCBI lineage: Eukaryota > Vitrellaceae > Vitrella > Vitrella brassicaformis. The sequence goes on along the minus strand of CDMY01000533.1, from coordinate 1,379 downwards.
CACCCTTCCCTCGCACTTCCCTCTTCCGTCTCCATACTGGCCGTACTGGCCGGCGGCGGCCGCCCCCTGACCCCACTCACTGTCTCGCCTGTGAGTCCATCGTCGGTATCCCTCTGACGGCTGGGCGCCAATCAATGCATCAGCTGTTGCAGGAACGGTTGACCAGCACGGGTGTGTGCTGTCGCTGCTGTGACAACGCGCTGCTGGGCGACAGATGGCTGCTTCCCCGCTGACCCTTGGCGAGAGACAAGGGCAGAGGGAGCGTCGAGGCGGCCTGACAGCTCCCTCTCAAAATCATGCGCACACACACAAACGGACGGACCCATGCATGTGCCCGCCCACGTACTGCACGCTCAATGAAGCGGACGGACACGGGGCGCGAGGCTCTACTCACTTTTGTTCAGCTCAGCATGCAGGCTTATTCTGATGGTTCTGGAGTGAGCGATGGTGGCAGATGTTGAAGTAACTTCACACAGCGTTGGCAGCTCTCGTGCGAGTGTTGCTTGGCGGGCTGGCCATGCCCATGATGGACCTGTGCGTTGCGTGCCTTGCGTGAAGGCTTTTACGGCAGAGATCTCTTGCCCCTCCCTCCCCTTCCTATCAGCCACGCCCAGCTCCTTTTCTCACCGGATCTGACGTCGTTGCTTGCTCAGATGTCTTGCCTGCTGCCACTGGTTCAGACGCTGCAATGCGGTCTTGAAGCTGTTGCAGGCCAGTCTTGATGGCCCTCACTGACCGCGGCGTCAGCACGCCGTCAACGCGTTCTTCCGCCCGCCAGGATGACCTCTATATCCATCAGCTTGAGGAACCCGCCCGAACCCATGACGGGGCTGTCGAACTGCGGCACAAGCGCTTGGATCTCACGCACCAGGTGAATCAGCCTATTGTAAGCCGTCAAAAAGGCGGTCCCCTGGCCCTCCTTCATCTGCGTGGGAGAGGTCTCCCCCGACATGGCCTAGTTCACACGCATTGTCCCGACGGACACACAGACAGCACACAAATTCACGCGTGAATTGCTGCCGGGGTGTAGTATGCACCATCCACCTGTATGCAGCAGCTCTGCTGGCGGCTTGAGGCTTCTCTCGGGTCGGAAGGTGTGTTGACGAATCAAGCAGGCAGGCGGTGTCGGTCGGTCGGTCGGTTATGGGTTTGACGAGCGCCTGGTGTGAGTCTGGTTGAACCTCTTCCCGAAAAACGCACTTCGCTGCCCAAAAGGGAGGGATGGTGCGTTTGTGCTAGGGTTGAGGAGCTCGTCCGCGAATTGGGCTAGTGAACACACAGTCGTGCCAACAGACAAAAATGGGCGTGATTTCTCGGCTGTTTCTCCTCCTTTTCGGATGAACGAGCGTGTATCGGACTACACCCAACCCCCTCCACCT
>CDMY01000532.1:38565-56771 GCA_001179505.1 Vitrella brassicaformis | reverse complement strand
GCAGAGTATGTCAACAATGGGGTCGTGTGTGTTCTTGACGTGTCTGTTCATGGAGGCCACGTCGACGAGATGCACGGCCACCTGCTCGCTGATGCCGTCCGCCTCCCTCACCGAAGGGGCCATCTTGTGGTCGCAGGCTTTCCCCGGGCCGCCCTCGGACCGCTGGGCCTGGACGAAGCAGCCGTCTGGCGGTCCGCATGGGACGGGCGGATGTGATGGGTGGGGGTAGTCATGGGGGTGGCGCATCTTGAGGCCGGCGAAGGTGTGGTCCTCCCGGTTGAAGTGTTCGGGGCTCGTGAACTTGCACAGACGACACAAGACCTTGCTGCTGTTGCTCGCGTCAACCTGACACACATGGTATGACGGTGGGTCGGTGTCCCCCACCTTGAGAGAGTACGCCATGCACATGGGGTTGAGGCTGCACTCGGCCTCACACAAGTTCTCGTTGAAGGACCGGTACTCCTGCACCCGCAGGATGTCGGCCTTGCACCCAAGACCCTCCCGACGCTCGTAAAAGAAACGCGGCCCGCAGTGCTTCTCCACCTCCGGATCTGACCACATGACAACACAGACAGACCAGCATTGATGTCTCCGTTGAGAGGCCAATGTGTCGTTTGCTCACATGTTTCTCCAAGCCAGAAGTTGGTGGTGGATTTGTCGTCGTGGCTGCAGCCGAATTGGGGGTTGACCCTCTCGTATCGTCCCCAGTTGTCCTCGCCCCCTTCCAACGCCCCCTTCGCATAGCCCTTGTGACCAGACAGAGTCACGCCCTCTGCAGAGACGACACACAAGGATATCAACATGGTGATTTTCGTACCTTCCTCTTCTTCCGTCGGGGCGCCTCCCCTCTCGCGAGAGGGCGGTGGAGTCGGTAGCCCTGGCTTCGTCCCTTCTTCTGCGACTGGCTGACACGGCACGGCACGGCGCGGCACGGCACGCGACGACGCTCTGTCGTCTCCTCTCCATCCATCCATCCATGCTGCATCCCTCGTCTGCCTGGCTGCAGGCAGTGTGCAGCGTGCATGTCCCCTCTGAATCGCCCCCGACCCATGGGGTCGGTGTCGATGCCGTGGTCGTGTCGGCTGGGGGTCTGTGGGTACTGGCAACACTCACTGGCTCAAATGCAGCCTGCAGGGAATGAACGAGAGCATTGGTCGTTTCCTCCTCCTCACTGCAGGCAGTCAGTGCCTCACGGCACGCGACTTGATATGAGCGAGGGAGCTCCTCCGGTCCTTCTGCTTGTCCAAAACCGCCTTTTCAGCTTTCGCTTTCGTATGCATTTACAAGGCCGTTGGCACGACGTGCAGGAGGCGCCTGCTGAATGCGGGATGGAGACCATGGCCGCTTGTCGTCGGTGCAATATGCTCGTGGCCACGCTGCCCTTCCTCCTCCACTCTGTGCTCGCGCAGCAGCCGGCGCCATGGCCACCAAACAACTGGTGGCAGCAACACCAGCAACAACAGCCGCCTGCACCCGCACCATGGCCCGCACCTTGGTGGCAGCAGAACCAAGACCATCAGCAGCACCAGCAGCCACCATGGCAGCATCAAGACCATCAGCAGCAGCCCCCTCCCCAGCAGCATCAAGAGCAGCAGCCACCTTGGCAGCACCAAAACCAGGACCACCAGCAGCATCAAGATCAGGACCAACAGCAGCGCCGCTACGTGTATTTTGCCGAGAGCGACCTCATCTACGCACACCCGCGACCAAGAGCAGAGTAACAAACGAACGAACGAAAAGCCCCTGCAAGGCACAGCACACACTGTGTGTGTGTGCTGTGCCCGTGCAGGTACGTGTCGGCTTTCACCAGCATCGGTGTGCGTGAGGGCGAGCCCCTCAAGCAGGGCACGGTCGAAGGCAGGATTGAGGTCAACGGCCATGAGACGGGGCTGCATGATGGCCTAACGAGGCTCTCAGAGGACGGCCGCACGCTGCTGTTCAAGCCGCAGCAGCCATTCAAGCCTGGCGAATGGGTCACTGTGAGGGTCCACCCTGGTCTCATGACGCAAGCCGACAAGTGGCTGAAAGGTAGGTATCAAACAGGGAGGGACTCGTTCGCCCTTGATGGTCGTTTGGTCGCTCTCTGGCTTTTCTTCAGGCGTCCAATGGTCGTTCCATGTGTCCGAGACAGACTTGTCGGGCTACCTTATCTACGAGGGGAATGACGAGGAGGAGAACGACACCTCAAATGATCGCAGGCTGCTAGCCAATCACCGGCACTTACCCCACGGCGCACTGCGGGCCCTGCAAGATGCATCAGATCTCCCCCCAGCTGTCGAGGAAATGCAGAGCGACTGGTACGAGGCCCCCTACAACAGCTACAAGACCATCCCCCTCCACTTGCCGAGAATGCGAATCCGCGGCCCGCCGAAGACCGAGAAGTTGGCCCCGGGGTGCATTTTCGCCTCCAACAGCCTGGACAGGGACACCGTTGGCAACAATGTGTGGTATCCCTACGCCGTGGTGGTCGACAATTCTGGCGATCTGGTGTATTACGAGGAGAGGGAGGCGCAGCAGGGGCTGCCGGAGACCGGCACCGGCCCGCCGCTGATCGGTGTGTCGGAGGAGAACGGGCATTTTCTGGCGTATGCCGGTATTGATATTGTCGAGAAAGACAGAAGCCTGCGGTTTGTACGCAGACATCACCCGGAGCATGGTACTCACGCTCAGACGCTTTAACAGAGGCCTTCCATCCATCCATCCCTTCCTTCCACGTTGCCTTGCAGGCTACGCGCTGGACCCTCATGACTTTCGGCTGGCGGGCAACAACGGCAATCGCCTGTTCACAGTGCAGGACAAGCAGCGCGTCAACGTCAAGGGGATGTTCGATGGCGCCCCTGACGAGTACGTGACATTGATAGGGGCCATCGTGCAGGAGGTTGATGTCGCCAACAATGTCGTCATGGAGTTTCGCTCTTGGGTAAAGCGAGAAAAGATGGGAACCTCGTGTGTGACATTCATTCTCTGCCGATGTGGCCCTGTCGCCATCAGGATCACTTCGAGCTGCCTTCTTTGGTCGCCCAATCCGATGCTCGTTTTGGGGTTGAGGAGCCCGGCACGGCGCCAGGAGAGTGGGATCTGATACACCAGGTAAGGCGGTATTCTGATCGACACGCAGGCACACGTGTCGTTGTGGATGCCTATCAGAATTCGGCGACCTTCACGGACGACAACAGCATCCTCGTGAGCTGGCGGCGGCTCAGCGCGGTGCTGAAAATCGACAGAGACACGGGCGAGGTTATGTGGAGGTTTGGGGGAACAGCCGCCCTCAACGACTTCACCATTGCCAGTGGCGGCAACACCACAGATGCAGGTGCGCCGCGACGCCCTGTGCTCGATCTTTCTAGAATGGCCATGCATGTGTCGTGTGTGTGTGTGTGTTGTCAGAGGCCGAGAAGCCGTTTGTGGGCCAGCACGACGCCACACTGCAGGGCGGCCGACTGGTCCTCTTCGACAATGCCAACAAACACGCAAAGTATGTCCCATAACCCCACCACCACCAAGCACAAACAGCGACCCCTCTATTCTCTTGCCCCTGTCTGTGTGATCAGCACCACGTCTTGGATCAGCTCGCGCGTCGTCGAGTACGAGCTCGACGAGGCCAACAAGGTCGCGACACCGGTTTTCACCCATTATGGCGGGCTGAGAAATAAGACGCATCGGTACGTCTCGTTGGCAAACGGCAGTGTCCAGTGGACCAAGAACGGCACGGCCATCGTGGGCTGGGGCGGTCTGGGCATCCTAGGCCATTTGCCGTTCGTCGAGGAGGTCTCGCGAGACACCGGCGAAGTGCTGCTGTCTTTCGACTGGAAAGATGGTTCCAGCAGTTACCGCGGTGAGTGAGTCTCACGCACGTCGTTGTAGACCCTCATTTTCTCCCTCTGCTCGATGCAGCTCGCAAGTACGAGTGGCGAAACGTCACCCCCCACTGGCCCCCCGCCCTCCTGCTCGACAACGGCACTCTCTATTACTCGTGGAACGGCTGGGTACCGGCGGCTGGTGAGCCCCTCGCAGGCTGGTCGATCGAGCGGGCCAATGGCGCCGGTAGATTCGAGTGGATCAGGCGACACAAGAAAACTCGGTTCGAGCACTCGACAGATGTCGATGCGTCCGACGCAAAGCGATGCATCAGCTACCGGGCCGTGGCCCTCGGCGACAAGGGAATGCGGCTGAGAGAGTCGAACGTGGTGGCCTCGCCGGCGTGCTTCAGCAACCTCAGGAAGGCGAAGAAAAAGCCGGCCGAGAAGAAAACGAAAAAGCCGCCAAAGGTCACAATTGTCAATCCCTATTGATGGCAACGGGGAGGGGAGGGGGAGGAGGACGCGACTTTTCATATGGGCACCTGGCCTTTTATATCGCTTCATACGCGTGCGTCTATGCACCCGTATGCTCATTGCTCTTTTCGTTCGCTTTGTGTGTGGGCGTCATTTAAGCGCCATCATCATGAATCATGTAGTTCTTTTCGTGGAAGGAAGACTGTGTGTTTTGCGGCGGGAGGGACAGAGAGAGAGAGAGAGCGAGAGAGAGAGAGAGAGAGACACGAAGGTTTTTGGCATTCTGCCACAAGGCTGGTTGTATGTCTAGGTATCGCTTGAATCGCTCCATGTCTGTGTCTGCGTGTGTGTGAATTGGCACGTTTTCTTCCCCTTCGCTCCCTGCTTTTCTTCTCTCTGTCTGTCTCGGTGCTTTTTCAGTGTCGATGAGTGCATTAATGCGTGCATTCGTGCGTGCCACTGGGTGATAATTACGAGCTGGCTGGGACGGCACGACCGTCACGAGGGCAAACATGCGTTCGTACAACGACATACACACACACACACACATACATACGTACACCCCGGCCACTTCCGCGGCTGTGTTGTGTGTATGCGCATGTGATTTTCCCTACCATCGCTACCAACAGTAAGTGTACGCAACATGATGCGCTGACTGATTCGACTCGCTCGCGGCTTTTCGCTGGCTGACAAGAGGCAGGCAGGCCGGCCAAGGACGGGGACACTGACCTTCCAATGACATGCATCGTTTGCATGGCCAATTAATGAATTCAATCACCGTCTGACGTGGGGGCGGGGACGGGGCGTCCGGCGTCTCTGCTGCATGCATCACAAATTCCCGTTGAGCCTGAGGAAGAGAAGGTGAAGTCTCCTATCCATTTGACAGATCCCGACATGGGGGACGCAACGAAGGACTCCGAGGATGGTGTTACTGTCGTAGCCTCCGAGTCCGCACAACTCGCCGGCACTGGCACCAGCCCGCCCCTGCCAGCCGGACCAAGCTCACCTCCCAGGGCTAAACCCACCGAGGGGCGGGAGATCAACGACACGTGGACGTCCTTCATGCCTCCAGACATGGAGGACTCGCTGCCGTCGGTGCCCATCCCATTGCCTCCTGACGACAAGCCCCGCTCGTTCTCGGCCTGCCTGATCAATGGCCGCTCCTCAACCGACGACGGCGGCATGAGCTACGGCAGCGATTGTGTCGAGTTCGGCCGCAGTAAGGCTGCTTGCACTGGGCCGACAGAGGGAGGGGCTCGTGTGGTGCGGTTTCATTTCGACAAAGTCCTTGGGCCAGGTGCGCGTCGTCTCTCTGCGATGGCTGGGCGGAGTGGATCAGTGAGAGGATTGGTCGGCTTTGTTGTGTGCAGAGACCTCACAGGAGCAGGTGTACGATGCCGTCGCCCGTCCAGCCGTTGAGGCCTTCTACCGATCCTTTCGGACCGCCCTCTTCGTTGCCATAGGCGGCTCAAATGCTGGCAAGACTTACACCACCACAGGCGGCGCTTCCCATTTCGACCAGCGGGGGCTGATTCCGAGGGCCATTTCGCACTTGTTCCAACTAGCGAGAGACGAGGACACAAAGCGTGAGCTGCGGATTTCCTTTTTCGAGATTTTCCGGGGGGAGGCGATTGACCTGCTGCAAGGCGGCAGACCGGTCAGTAAGGGTGCTGCAAGGCGGACAGGCATCAAGAGAGAGAGCTTGTGGACATCGTGTGTGTCTGTGTGTGCAGGTGTATGTCAAGGAGGCGAGGGGGCGAGTAGATTTGGTCGGTTTGTCATCTGTCAGCGTCAAGAACGAGAAGGAGGGCTACCAACAGATCTTCAAAGGGGATGCGTACCGCCATCTCGAGCAGACGGCCCTCAACCCTGAGACATCGACCGGGCACACCTTCTTCATCGTAAGGACTGAAGCGCTGCGATCATCCCACCTCACCCTCTGTGTGCGCAGATTCGTGTCTCGGAGTGCCTGAAGCACCTGGAGGCAACCACACGCCCCTCAGCCGTCCCACCAGCAAGGCATGAACAAGACAGCAGATATACTCTGTGTGCGTCTGTCTCTGAGCCGCTGCTTGTGTGAGCGGCTTGCAGGGAGGCATTTATCTGGTTTGTCGATCTCGCACCGCCCGCCCCGCCTCACAGCCCCATGGCCGCCAGCACTGTCGATGTCTCCATCCGAACATCAATTGAGGCTCTCAGGTCACCGTCGAGAGACAAATATCCTGCAACCGCCCATTCCGCGTGTGTGTGTGTGTGTTGGCTGCAGAATGGTGTTGCTGGCGTTGATTCCTGGAGATGGCAAGAGGCGCAGGGCTCCTGGTGCTGGTGCTGCTGGTGGCGGCGACGAGGTGCCCTATTCCAAGTCCATATTGACGCTGTGCCTGAAGTGCATCTTTGAGCAGCTCGACAGGTGATTGACTCGCTCGATCCAGGTGTCTGTCTCCGATCTACTCTGTTTTGTGTGTGTGTACGTGTGTTTATAGTGTGAGCATCGTGCCTCTGCTTGTCGTCAAGTACCACCCGACCGACCCTCCGCAACTCCTGCGAGACACCGTCTCGTGGGCGCGCTTCGTGACGCTCTTTCAGAGGGCCTGCATCCACCCTCCCTCCTCCAAAAGCACCTACACCCCCTCCCTCCCCTCTTCATTCGCCTCTCCCGTCGCCCCATCACCTCTCCCCGCATCGGCATCGGCACCAGCAGAAAAGCAAACGCCGCCACCGCCACAGCAAGCCAAGAAGCGGACGCGATCGACCACAATTGACTGCGATGAAGAGAAGCAGGAGAAGCAGGAAGGCTTTGAGGAGAAGCAGAAGGCGACTGAGAGAGACGGCAGCCAGAAGCGGCCGGTGCCCGCGATAGCAGCTGGGTTTCATCGGGCTGAGGCGTCGCATGTGTTTGCCAGGAAGGTGCAGCAGGAGGAAAGGCGCGGGCGTGTTGAGGCGGAGGCAAGGCAGAGCGCCCAGGAAGACAGCAGGTTTGCAAAGGTGCCTTCCCTCGAGCATGTCAAGAAAGCCATTGTAGAGAACATGAGAATTGACAAGGAGAACAGACCGGCGGTACGAGAGAATTGACAAAAGAGAGACAGAAACATCATGCCGCGTGCACGATCGTCTCAACGATACATCTACTGTGCGCAGGAGGAGAAAGTGTCTCTCGAAAGCCCACCGCCCAATCGGGGAGCCGCACAGCGAGCCGCATCGGCTCCTCCCGCCTCAGTCAACAGCCGCCCGAAGATCCGCAGAGGCTCCACCACCAACATCCCCACATACTCCTCACAGCCGCCCAAGCAAGACCTGCTGTCGCGACAGCTCCCACCTGATTGCAAGAAATACACTGTTGCCTTCGGGCGATGTGTGGAGTGGGAGAAGACGCCACTCGGGATGCCGCGGCTGAGCAGGAAGGAGCTGAAGAGAAGCCGATCGACAGGGCCGGAGAGGAGAAACACGCAGAGTGCCGCCGGCATGAGACACGGCCCTCATGTGTGGAAGGCTGGCCCGCCAGAGAGGGAGAGGAAACGTGTTGCGGAGAGGCCGAGGAGTGCTGAGAGGGTCCGGCAGAAGGAGTGCGTGGAGAGGCGTGTTGCTGCCACGCGCGACGCGACTTTGGTTCCATATGGTTACAGCATGGCCGGCCGCCCTTCTGTGCCTTCCTTCCATCCTCGAGTCACTCAGCAGCGTCCAGCGATTGTGAGCAAAGCGCCGCCCCCTCCACTTCAGCAGTCACAGCCACAGCAGCAGCAGCCACAGCAGCAGTACCAGCAGCGTCCGATAAGCAAGGTGCCGCCATTTCACCCACCATTGATCCACTGTCCGCTCCCCAATCCTCGCCCGCCTTTTTTCTACATGCCATACAGCCCTCTCCCTCCCCTACCCATCCACACGCCGCCTCAGCAGAGCTTCTTGCCCCGATCGCCCAACACCCCACAGCCCTTCTTCCACCCATACGTCGGTGCCCCTGCCCCCAGGCCGTCACAGAAGGTGATATCCCTTCCCGCAACCCCGTTCTACGCCTATGGACCACCCACAGTCGAGCCGCCACAGCAAACCGACAGCGACCCGCTCAACATTGACATCACAATACGCACAGAGCGGTCGGCGCGGCGGCTGGAGAAGGAGAGGAGGGACAAGGAAGACAGGGACAAGTTGAGGCTGCGGCTGGCACTTGTGCGGAACAGGCGACGCTCGTTGGTGCACCGGAGCAAGTCGCTGTCCCTTGTCACAGACCCCACACAGCATCAACCGCAACAGCAGCAAGAGGGAGAGAAGGCAGCTCAGCCAAAGCAGCGGCTGATCACCCGCGAGAGCACAAAAGACACTCTCTCGAGGAGGAGGGCCAGCCGAGACGACGAGAGCGTCGATCGCCAGGTGTCGGCAGCTGGGGACCTCGACCCGTGTCCAATGGGATTTGAGGGCTCGAAGGCGGAGTACGGGAACCTCCTCGCCCATTTTCTGTCGTCTTTGTCGCCTGACGTGCTGACGGCCAGGCGGGCGAACTCGCCACCACCTGGCGCACAAGCGCAGATGGAAGACTCTGCCACCCAGACCTCACCCGTGCCTCTCTTTGATGTCCGCGACAAGCAGAGCCCGCTCTCGATGGCAGCAGCTCTCTGCAACCATAACACGCCGACCGCCAAGTGACGATTTCGACCAAGAAGAGACACGGAATGTGTTTCTTGCTTTGTGCAGACCGACAACCGATGCCCTCATTCTTCCCCCGCCTCGCACCGCGGCAGCCTGCCATGCTTCAAACCACCAGAGGGCGCGTGGGTCCACAGCGACCGATGACAAGGCGACAAATCAGGTGAAGAATGACAACGGGGCGGTAAGGAAAGCAGAAAGAGCTCTGAATGAGTGAGTGAGTTTGCCAACGCCAGGTGCTGCATCAAGACAAGAAGATACCCACTGCTCAGCAGCAAGAACCACAGACGAACACCCAGCCGCCACGGTAGGCGCGGGGACAGTGCGCACTGCCTGATTCCATCACCTTTCTTATTTTCTCTTGTGTGTTTCTCTTTCCAGTAGCAATCCCACCACACATCATCCCCGGCGCCCTGCTATATACCGCTCGCAGACCGCGGCTCCGCAGCGACTCATGACCCACCCTCACAGCACCGCCCCTCCTCCTGCTGCTGCTGCTGCTGCTGCCCGGTCGTCGCTAGGATCAAGCCCTTTGCCTGTCCGTGTCTCACTGCCATTTACGCAGTCCCCCTGGCGGCCGCCGCCCATCCGGGTGGTCCCTGGCTTGTCTATGGTCGTCAGGGCCCAGCCAGTGCCAATGGTGCAGTCGCACCTCTCCCCTACTGCAGCAGCAGCGACAGCGATGCGGCCAATGCGGCCCCCTCACCTGTTGCGCGTGTCTTCCAATCCTGAGCTCACTCGCCGGGACGGCCATCTCCTCCATGCTGCTGCTGGTGCTGGTGCTGCCGGATGGCCGGGGCCTGCCTTTAGCGGATGGCCCCGGGTGCCGCACGGCGGCTTCACACCCGCCCGTTCCGCGGCTGGTGTCTCTCATGGCCCGCCGATGAATGCAATGCGCGGCTGAGTGGCTGAGACGAAGTGTGTGGTGGCCAGTGTGTGGATGTGTGGAGATGACTGGGGGTGTGTGGAGTGAGTGCACGAGAAGTGACTCGGTGACATTCAGACGGTCCATATCATGCAATTGAATGCATCCAATCGCTGCGCCTGTCGGCGGTCTGTAAACGAGACTTCTACTTCAGAATCTCTGTCTTTCTGTACAGTACACCACCTACCCCCCAGGGCCCCACAGACCATCGATCGCTGCCTGTCCGAGTCGTCATCTATGTCGTCATGTGCTGCCTCAGCTGAGCAGCCCCCGACACTCCTGGTGGAACACATCAAACGCACCAGCGACCCGCTCACGCACATGCCCATCAACCACGCCTCTCCGAGAGCCCTTCGGTTGCGCCTGGACGTGGTTGGGCCCATTGCCGTTGCTGACATGTGCACCGTTATGATTGTGCTGAGTGGCCCAGCACTGGGTCCATGAGTTGAGCAGGGCGTCCAGTGAGGGCGAGAGCGACGGAGGGAGGTGGGGGTGGTGCAGGGGAGGGAGGTTGCCAGCACTGGCCGGGCGTGACAGCCCCTGACACACATAGACACACAGACACAGGCAGGTAACCTGTAGCCTCTCTTTGAGTGGTCTTTGTGTGTGGCATACTCACCGCCGCAACGTCCTGCAAGATCTTTTCCTTGAACTCCTGCGGCCCTCTCTCCAGCCCCACCACCAGGCCGTAGATTCGATAGCCCAGCCACCCGTACACCTTCAACACTTGGTTGGTGACTCGCGTGTCGATCGCCTTGGTCACCAGCAATACCCCCACCCGCAGCAGCTCCACCCGCACGCTCCGGGCGTTGTCCACGCCGCCCCGCAGCCGCTTGTTGCTAGCCGTGCTCCCACAGTCCTCCTGGTCAGCCGTGCTCGTTGACCTTCACACACATAGACAGCCGTGGCAGAGCGATGGATGGATGGATGGACGTGGCAATTGCTACCGTGGGAGCGGCAGCTTCGGATTGAACAAGCCGTCGCTGGTCTCCTGCGCCTGGGCGAAGAGGTAGAAGGGGTCTGACTCAGGGGTGACCGTCTCACGGCCGGACGACTGGCATTCCCATTGGGCGACGAACGCCGTGAGGGCCTCCACACAAGAGGCCGCCTGCTCACGGAGCGACCGGGATTGCCGGCCGGACGCTGCAGAGAGCGACTCATCACTCTCGAGCAGGAGAATGTCGCGTACCTGACACACACACAACTGTTGGTGGGGAGGGAGGGAGGGAGGGAGGGAGGGAGGGGTTCTGCGATTGTGTGTACCGTGTGGACGAGCTGCACGGTGAGGTGGGGTGTGGTCTGTGCGATGAGGGCGTCGCAGTGGTGGTCCACTAGATGGCCCAACACACACAGAAACGACACACACGCCCTACACACACAAATCCATCCCTCCATCCCTCCACAGGCAATGCAACCACGCAACAACCACCAGGAGGTCATTACTTGTGGGACTGCGTGAGGTGTGTCAGGAAGGGGCCCATCAGGTGCGTGGCGGCCATGGCCAGCTGGAAGGTTTCATCGCTCTCATAGTGGCCCACGAACTCGCCACACTGCACCTGATGCACACACCTAGACACACACACACACACACACACATTCCCCCGACCCAATCCAACACACACAGCGAGAGGGAGGGGAGGGGCACGAAAGGCAGGCACCTGAAGGCCGCGTCAACGAGCTTGTAGATGGCCGCCTGGTCGTCGGATACCGACTTGACGTCTCTGTACTTCAATGCGAAGCTCTCGATCAGCGCTGAGACGGCGTGCAGCAGCGCCGCCCTCTGCTCGACTCGCAGCGCACCCACATTGCCCTTGCACAGCTCTAGGACGAACTTCATCGTCCTGCAATCACATCACACACACGCGCGCAGTGCACCTGTCCACCCATCTCTCTCTCCGTGTGTGTCCACCCACTCACTCCTTCACCCACCTGAGCACGACATTGGGGTACATGATGTACCCCCTGTCCATGGTGGTCAGCTGCACCACCAGCTGCAGCGTCCCCATCCCCATCCCACTCCCACTCCAGCCCCCAAGCCAGTCCACGAGCCACACGAAGTGCACCCTGGTGCCCCGGACGATGCCCGTCAGCATCGCCAGAAGACGCGCATACACCGCCGTGCGGTGGCCGCCTCGATGCGCGACGAAATCGTGGCCCTGACAGAGGTCCTCTATGGCACCTGGTGACAGACACCCAAGACCAAGACACACGTCTGGTCTGAGTTGGAGAGGGAGGGGTCAGTGGCCATGTGGCTGACTGACTGACTTTTGATGCAGTCGCATCTCGCGAGGAATTCCTGCATGGGGTGGGGCGCTCCCCCGCTGCCGTTGACCATCCCGGTGCCGGCGCTCTTGTCGTGCTCATGCTGCGCCGCGCATATCGCACTCGAGAGCGCGGAGAAGAGCACAATTAGCACTTTGGAGTCCACCTGCACCCACCACACGACTCACAACACACAACACACAACACACAACACACAACACCCAACACACAACACCCAACACACAGCACACAATGGTGTCTGCACGTCTGGATCAAGGAAGGAGCCTCACGGTGGCGAGGTTGCTCAGTTCGACAGCTGGGGGCGTCTTTGGCGGGGTGGGGGTGGAGGGGGGCGAGGGAGAGGGGTGCGGCACGGTCGCCCGCGAGCAGAGCCTCGGCACTTGCTGCAGCAGCTGCCCAAACGGCTGAGTGCGCGTCATGGCACACACCAAAGGTGTCTCCTACACCACACACACATGGATGGATGGATGGATGCCAGGTGGCGGTTAGAGGCAAACCCACCCTCCCACCTTGACGCGGTCGAGCATAGCGAGCCTCTGCAGTGCCCTTGCGCATGTGAGTGCGAGGGAGAGCTCGTTGGGCAATAGGTAGAGGAAGGAACACGCGATGGAGAGCACCTCGGCCAGCCAGTGGTGCGACAGCGCCGCCAGCTCAGATACCTCACCTGCACACACACACACACAGAGAGAGAGAGAGAGAGGTTCGTGTGTTTGGGCGTGAGTGAGTGGTGTGCGTGTGTCTGTGGTGCGTGTGTGCGTGCCCACTTTGTGAGGGGTGTTCTGAGAGGAGGGCGGGGCTGAAGGCGTACGTGACGACAAACCGAAAGAGGAACAGCACACCGCTGCTCAGCACCTTCGGAGAGGGAGGGCACACTGACATCCACACACACATACACACACGAATCTCTCTCTCTCTCTCTGTATGTGTGTGTCTGTGCGCGTGTGTGTGTGGCTCACCGTCGTCCGCCGCCCCACCAGCACCACCGCCCCCACCCCACACGCCAGCACTCCTCTGCTGCTGCATCTGGTGTGTCATCGCTGTAGCCTGCGCGTTGACAACACAAGACACCTATTGCGTGTCGGTGAGTGGACCATGGATGGCCAGGCGGATACCTCTGTGTGCAGGTACTGACACACGGTGTCAAAGAGGCCCTTGACGCGCGTGAAGGTGTGTGGGGGCGAGATCAGGGATGGCGGGACGCTCACACGCAGCGGCATCAAGTCTGATGGCCGACACAGAGGGACACACACACACACACACAGATGGGCACGTGTGTGTGTGTGTGTGGCACTGGCACGCCCAGCTCTCTCTCGCACACCACACCTGTTCTGTCCTCCGCAATGCTCACAAAGTGCATCGCGAGCAGCAGCGTGTTGTCAAGCCCGTCAAGCAGCGCCTCCCTCTCCCTCTCCGCCACACTCACACCCACACCGACACCGACACGCGCCCGTCGCACCCTCTCCCCCAGATGCCGCAGCAGAGCCTCGCTGCTCTGATCTGCGTCCATCCGGCCCACAGCGGCCATCCTCGTCAGCTGTGAGTGGATCAGGCCGTGAGTGGTGTCGAAGTGCAGCCCCACGCCGGGCATCTGGTCGAGTGTGTCGTCCGCCGTCTTGACGACGTTGTGGTCGTCGGCTATGAAGGACCGGAATAGGGCGTGACAGGCCTGCGGGAAGGAGGAGTTGGCGGTGGCGGCGGGGGGCCGGGCGTCGGCCCAGGTGGCCCACGCCTGCATTATGAGCTGGAGGGCCTCTGCCTGCAGAGAGTCCTCGTGGTAGTCCTCTTGGAGCAGACCCAATGTCACTCTGACACAATCAGACAGACACACACACCATAATGAGTACAGGTCGGTTGTCGGGCGCCACTCTCTCACTCTCTCTCTCACACACCCTCACCGTATGAGCGTCTGCAATGCCGCGTCGTCCATCACGTTGCCAAACAGGCCGCCCCCTCCCGCCACCAGCTGTGGCGCCAGCACGTCCAGCCCGTGGCACAAAGCCACGACCTCCATCACAGCCACCGTCCCCCCCGCGCCACACGCACCCTCCCGCCTCGCACGCACATACAACGAGCTCTCGAACAGCCGCACCAGCGCGCGGAAGAGGTAAGCCACCACGCCCCCCTCCCCCGAGCCATGCACCCTCTCCCTCCCCCCCAGTCTGTCCACCAACGCGTTGGTCGGTCTGAAGGCCATCAGGACGACCAGGCACTCCTTGAGCCGAGTGAAGTGGGCGGCTCGCGTGACACTATTGTTGTTTGTGGTTTCGACGGCGGCCGTCGGGCGGACCATATCGTAGCAGCGGAGCACCAGCTCGAACAGGCCGAGCTCTGGCACCGACTGGGGCTGGGGCTGCTGGGGCTGTTGGGGCTGTGGGCTCTTCCCGTCCTCCTTGCCGAGAATGAGAGGCGCCCAGTCGGCAGGAGGGCTGAAGATCCTCACCGAGTCGGAGTCTCCTCTCCCCCAGTGGAGAGCAAGAGAGAGGGCGTCGATATAAGGCGACAGCGCTGGGGAAGAGAATAGAGCCGGCGTCTGGCGCAGGGCATGGCAGAGCCTGCTCGTGGCGGCGACCAGCAGTGGCGGCAGGTATGTAGCCGCGAAGGTCGTGTGCAGTGCGGTGTGCTGCGCGTGGGTGACCGAGATGCGGCCGATGTCGGCCGAGTCGACCTGAGCTGCCAGCTGGTGCGCCAAAGCCATCATCTGCTGACCAGTGTGGTCGTGCTTCTTGTAGCCCTCGTCGATGGCCGTCTGCAGCATGCCCCAATAGACGTTTCTCTCCTCGTCGCTCGCCGCCTCGCACAGGGCCTTCTTCCACCAGATGCCGCAGGTGAGAAGCACCTCCTTAGTGGTGCTGCTGCTGTTCGTGGTGCTGCTGGTGGTGGTGCTGTTCGTGGCGTCAGCAGAGAGGGACTTGGCGAGCTCACGCAGCACGTCAATCCGGTGAGAAGGCGCAATCGCTGCCCACCGCTCGCGCACTAACCGGCGGACGATGCTGCACACACACACACACACACACACACACACACAGAGAGAGAGAGAGAGAGAGGTGAGTGTAGGTGTCTGGCTGGCTGGCTGGCGGACACACGCCCGTGTGGACATATATACCGTACCCTACCTGCCAGCAACGACGCGGGAGTGGGGGTTGTGCGTCTGTGTGAGGACCAGCACGCACAGCTGCAGCAGCCTCTCGACGCTCGACGAATGAGATACCAACTCCAACTCCTGCAGCACACACACCACCGACACACACATCCATTCAAGGTCCAATGCACCGCTCTGCTCACCTGCAGCACTCGTGTTGAACCCGTCTGGAGTGCCTGGGTCAGCCTGTCGAAGGCGGCGAGCGCCTTGTGAGGGTTGTTTGGGTGATCTGCCAGCGACGAGAGGATCTCCGCCGCTGTGACCATCTGCACCTCACCAGCAGCAAAACCCGCCATCGCTCAACTCAGCCGGTCAGATCACCAATCATGGCGGAGATCTTGGCTCATTGAGCCGAGAGCACGGCGGAGAGCGGAAGTTCTGATTGACACAACCGAATAAACTCAGCCCGCCGAAGCCATTCTCATCTCAGATCTCACAACGCCGATACAGGCAGCACACACCACTCTTCATCGCGGCATCTGCCCTGCACACAGCACAGCTACGAGCAGTTTCACAGCCCCTCTGCGAGCTTAGCCGGGGAGAGGAGAGGGGCGGAAAGGCGCTTCCGCAGCTGACATTACGGCAACCAGCCGGCGGATCTCTGCCATCTCCGGATCTGCTCATCTGCTCATCTGGCCTGATCTGCTCATCTGGCCTGGCCTGCTGATCTGCTGATCCGCACACTACAAGCAACACACACACGACGGGTGCCGTGTGTGGGTGTTGCCTTGACGTCTTGAAGCACAGCGACAGTGACACTACTGACGCCGCCACCACCACTGCTGCCAGGCGTATGCCATTGCCCGCCCCCTCTGCGGACACCACCATGGCGACCAACGGGCAGCGGCAGGGCGGCCAGCACGCCCCCGAGGCAGCAGAGGTGAAAGGCAGCCAAGGGCGCCTCGACGAGTTTGTCAAGGTAGGTACCCACCCCACTCACCGACCTGTGGCTGCAGCACAGAGAGCACCACACACACAATGATGTGTGTGTGTCAGGCCAAAGGGGGAAACCGCGCACTGAAGAGGATTCTCATCGCCAACAACGGCAATGCGGCCATCAAGGTGCGGAGGGCTCGGCTGGGCGTGGGGCCGACACGAGAGAGTGTGTGTGTGTGTGTTGTCTTTATGTGGGTGTGATGCGTGTGTTGCATGCAGGCGATTCGCTCCATCCGGGCGTGGTCGTACGCCACCTTCTGCCACGAGAGAGAAGTGGAGGTGAGTCAGACACAGACAGAGACGACTGCTGCCTGGATGGCTGGGCTGCCTGGATGGATGGATGGGGTGGGTGTGGTGGGGTGGTCGGCTGATCTGATTGTGTCATCAGTTTGTTGTGATGGCGACGTTGGACGACATCGAGGCTGGCGCCGAGTTCATCAGCGAGGCCGACATCTTCGTGGAGGTCCCGGGCGGGCCGAACAACAACAACTACGCCAACCTACAGCTCATCGTTCAGGTGAGTGAACACAACAAACCAAGCCTACCCCCGCAGCCAGCCACAAACGACAAACCAGACCAGACAAGCTGATCTCTGTGTGTGTGCGTGTGTGTGTGGTAAGGTTGCGGAGGAGTATGGCTGTGACGCGGTGTGGCCCGGATGGGGGCATGCCTCAGAGAACTTCAAGCTCCCACAGGTACTGGCGTTGGGTGGGATGAGAGAGGGAGAGGGAGGGGGGGACGCAGCGCACGCAATGAGCCAGCCCCTCGATGATCCCCTCTCTCTCTCTCTCTGTCTCTTTGTCTTGTGTGGTGTAGTTGATAGAGAACTCCAAGCGCGACATCGTGTGGATCGGCCCCAACCCCAACTCCATGCTCTGTCTCGGAGACAAAATCGGGTGGGTACCTTTCATTCACACGCACACCCCACCACACACAGACGAGACGACAGACAGACACACACACACAAGCCTCCCTGCCTGTCTGTCTGTCTGGCTGTCTGTGTGCAGGTCAACGATAATCGCTCAGACGGCCAAGGTGTCGTGTGTTCCTTGGTCGGGCGACGGCGTGACGCTGCCGCCGGACGTCAACCCCAAGGATCTCTCTGTCGAGATCATCAAGAGGGCCTGTGTCAAGACGGGCAAGGAGGTATGTGAAGGTGGGGTTGGGTGTTTGTCTCTGCTTCATGACGATCTCTCTTTCTCTCTCTGTGTGTGTGTCTGTGGATCTCAGGCGCTGGCCGTGTGTGAGCGCATCGGCTTCCCCGTCATGCTCAAGGCCGCAGAGGGCGGCGGCGGCAAAGGCATCCGGTGCGTACCCACACCACACTCTTGCCCCCTGACACGCCCCTCCTCTCTCTCTCTCTCTCTCTCTGTGTGTGTGTGTGTGTGTGTGGATGTCAGGATGTGCCACAAGGCGGAGGAGGTGACGAGCAACTTCCACCAGGTGGTCAACGAGGTCAAGGGTGCAACCGTCTTCGTCATGCAGCTCGTCACCAAGTGCAGGTGCCTTTCCCCTCCCCCTCCCCCACAGACACACACAGAGAGACAGAGAGAATGAGAAGAACCATTCGCACAAGCCAAACTGTCTGTCTCTCTGTGTGTCTGACCAAACCACAGGCACCTGGAAGTGCAGGTCTTTGCAGACCTCCACGGCACGGTGGTGTCTTTGGGCAGCAGGGACTGCAGCATCCAGCGGCGCCACCAGAAGATCATCGAGGAGGGGCCGGCCGTCATCGCAGCGAGACATGTCGTCCAGGAGATGGAGGACGCCGCCTGCAGGCTCGCTAAGGCGGTCAGCACCGTTACAGACACAGACACACACAGAGAGAGTGTCGGGAGGGAGGGAGGGAGGGAGGGAGAGAGACCATGGTGCGTTCAATGATCAGGTGGGCTACACCAACGCGGGCACAGTGGAGTTCCTCTACGACCCGGCTAAGAACCAATACTACTTCCTTGAAGTGACCAGACACACCCCAACACAACACACAACCACAAGCCCCCCCCCCCCCCCC
>CDMY01000532.1:8797-26195 GCA_001179505.1 Vitrella brassicaformis | reverse complement strand
CCCCCCCCCCCCCCCCCCCCGCCCAGAGTGCATTTGATTTGTGTGATTTGGTGTGTTGTGCAGGTGTTGAAGTTCGGTTCCTATATTGTGGACTCGCTGGTGGACTTCAGGCAGCCGTGCTTCGTGTACATCCCGCCCAAGGCGGAGCTCCGCGGGGGCGCCTGGGTGGTGGTGGACCCCCGTATCAACGCCGAGTACATGGAGGTCGGACAACACACACACATACACACACACACACAGAGAGAGAGAGAGAGAGTGTGTGTCTCTCTCTCTGTGTGTGTGCAGATGTATGCCGACAGTGAGTGTCGCGGCGGCGTGCTGGAGCCCACCGGGACGGTGGAGATCAAATTCAGGGACAAGGCCATGGTGGAGACGGCCACACGGCTGGACCCCACGCTCGCCACTCTCGCCGCTGAGGTGCGATTTCACCCCTCTGTGTGTGTTTATGTGTGCTGTCAGCCATCGGCTCGCTATCTGTGTGGTTTGTATGGGGTGTTAGGATAAGGAGCTCTCCGCACAGGGGATCCCCATCGACTCGCCGCAGCGTCAGGAGATCAAGGAGAAAAAGGAGAAACGACTCCAGGAGATATTGCCAGTCTACAAGCAGGTCCTGCCTCCCTCCCCCTCCCTCCCTCTCTCATTGTGTGTCTCTGTGTGTGTGTGTGTGTGTGTCAGGTCGCCTTGCATTTCGCCGACCTGCACGACACCGCCGTGCGCATGAAGCGTCGCGGGGCGGTGCACGAGGTGGTGACCTGGAGCAAGTCGAGGACCTACTTCTACTGGCGCCTCAGGAGGCAGCTGCTGCTCTTCAACCTCAGGAGCGAGGTTAGTAAGGTTTCTCCCCCCCTCTCTCTCTGCGTGTGTGGATGGATGGATGGATGGATGTGTGTGTGTGTCAGTTGGTCAAGACCAACCCGAGCATCTCAATCCGCGACGCCCAGTCGATGATCATCAAGTGGGCCGAGGCCGGCGGCGTCGGCTCGTCCGGACGCACTGCTGGAGGTGGGCCTGCACAGCACCCCGACAGAGAGATGGACATGTGTGGGGGGTGTGTGTGTGTGAGCAGGTGGTGTGGACCAGAATTATCAGTTTGTGCAGTGGGCGTGCAACTCGATCCGCGAGATCTCGAGCAGGCTGCACCTGGAGAGGCAGAAGTACATCGCCGAGAAGACCTCCGAGTTCTGCAGGGTGTGCAAGGATCCCCAAGCAACCACACACATACACACACTCACACACACGGACCACCGCCCCATGGCTGCGTGTGTGTGTGTGTGTAGGAGAGCATTGGCGCGGTGGTTGAGGGCCTCAAGGCAGCCGACCCCCAACGAGCCAGATACCTAGAAGGTCCCTGGCCAACCACCGCCACTCCCCACGCCCCCATCTCTCTCTCTCTCTCTCTCTGTGTGTGTGTGTGTGTGTGCGTGTGTGTGTGTAGGTGCTTTGTCGACTGTGAGTGCGGGCCGTCCCCTGCCGGACAGTGCTGCGTCCATCACGGCCCTGCAGCACATCACCAACGTCCCTGCTGGCGGGCAGAGGAGCGCCGAGGACTCGGTCGCCGCCACACCGGAGAGGGCATCCACCTCGGAAACACTGGTCAGTGCGTTCATTCGTCGAGCTCACACCTATAAAGTACTGACTGTGCATCTCTCTCTCTGAGTGTGTGTGTGGTTGTAGGGCGCTGCTGCTGCTGGGGGTGCGTCAGCTGCTGCCCCTGCCACTGCCAGTGGGGTCGCTGCGACGGCGGACAACGTCAAGGGCGCCAAGGAGAGTCCCCCCACCGCCGCCCCGCCGGCCGGGGCCGAGCACCACCCCACCAAGAAGAACGGCAAATAGAGGTCGGGTGGGGGGGGAGGGGGCGTGAGTCTGACTCTGAGATTTTGTTTGCGTCAACCGACTGCCTGATTGCCTCAGGCGACTGGTTTAAGCAGTGAGCCTTGCGAGTTGTGAGTTGTGAATTGTCGTGAGGGTTAGAGAGAGGTGAATTTCATGATGAGAGCGATGTGAGGCGCGATGGGGAACACACAGGCAGGCCGGTATTTTTCTCTCCTCACTGCCGATCTCAGACAGACAGACAGACAGACTGGCAGTACTGCGTGCCGTGCCCAGTGCTGTGTGCCGTGGGCAGTGTGGTGATGTGGTTGGGGGGACTCAACTCACTCATCTATCTCAGGCCATGATGTTTGTTTATTGTCAGGGGCGTGGCTGGCAGACAGACAGACAACTGACAGGCTGCCTGAGTGAGTGATTTTCTATTTCTTTGTGGGCCCCCACAGCCGCCACACCCACCCGGGGCTGTCTGTCTGTGTGTTCTGCTCCTAGCCTATACCGCCGGGGCCCCCCAAGCCAAGCTGAGCAGGCAGAGAGAGCGAGTGTGTGTGTGTGTGTGTTAATGGGGTTTAGTTGGCCTCTGTCAGTCAGTGTGTCTAATTCGGTCGGCGGAGTGCAATGTCCTCTGCAGACTGGAGACCGCCCCAATGATTGTGGCCAATTGAGAAGAGAGGAGTTTGTGTCAATCGACTAGGTGCTTCGTTCGTGTGCGTGAGTGTGGGTGCGGGTGCGTGCGAGGATGGGCAGGTCGAGGGGAATGTGCGTGTGAGTGAGTGAGACCTTGAGGGCCGCCGACAGGTGGGTGGGTGCGTTGAATTGGCTGGCTGCGATAAGCGATCTCATCATCTCCAGTCCGGTGCCTCGTCTACTGGCACACACACCACACACACAGCTCACACAGAAACACATCCCACGACTAGCTACACACATATCACATCACGTCAGCCCCCATCAGTCAGTCGCCATCAGACACTTTATGCCCCCATCCCCCCTCCCTCACACACAGACCGCTCGCTGTGGCTACATATAATTCTCTCTCTTCGGTGTCGCCGGCGTGGCGTGGCGTGGCGTGGCGTGGCGGGCGTGACGTGAGCATGACCGTGGGCATCATTATTGCGGAAGAAGGTAGGTACTAAAAATCACGAAACTTCGCCAGCATAAGACGAGCCGAGACATGTCGCCCTCTCTCTTTTTCGCGATTCCCAGGACACACAAGACACATACAGACAGACAGGCAGACAGACAGACAGCAAAACCTCCAGCCGCCCCACCCCCACCCTCACAACACGCAGATCAAAACACACCTAGGTAGTATGTACCCCTCCCTCTCATCGCTTGTTCGCTGCATGGCAAAGCTGTCTCTCGGCTCTTCTCAGCGGAGCCACTGCTGGTCGCCACCCTCCCAGTTGTCACCGCCATCCTGCTGCTGCCAGTCGTCCTGCCACTGCTGCTGGTCGCCGCCCTGCGTGGCGACGGTGCTGTCGTTGCCCGTTGAGCACGCCTCTACCTGGGCTGTCACATTGGGGATCAAAGAACTGCGCAGACAGATGGACACAGACAGACATACACACACATGCATGGAGAGGGGGGGAGCAGGCTGAGACACCCACCCGAAGTATTCGCCGGATTTCTTGACGGTCCTGGGGAGAGCGGGGTCGTCGAAATCGACGTGGGTGAGGCCAAACCTGACACACACCCACACCCACACCCACAGACGCCCATCCCATGTGTTGTGTTGTGGGTTGTGTGTGTCTCTATCGTCTCCAAGAGTACCGTTCGGCGTATCCCTGGGACCACTCGAAGTTGTCCAGCAATGACCACGCAATGTACCCCTAAAAGACACACACACACACACACACATGGATGGATGGATGGATGTGTGTGTGTGTGTGCGTGTGTATCATTACCGTGACAGGCACGTCGTCTTCGATCATGGCTTTGGCCATCTCTGTCAGGTAATCCTGGTAGAACTTGACCCTGCCGTAGTCGTTGACAAGGGTCTCCTTGTCGGTGGACGCCCTGCCGTCCGACACGCCTGCATCACACGCCCACAAAGATACGGATCTCTCTTGTCTGTCTGTCTGTCTGTCTGTCTGTCTGTGTCGGTCGGAGCGATTCGCTCACGTACCATTCTCCGTGACGATGATAGAGGGCGGGTTCCAGACGTTCTTGATGTACTTGAGCATGGTGCTGAAGCCCCAAGGGACGATGTGCAGCCACTCGGAGGCCGTCTCCTCGCCGATCAGCTCCCCATTGCGGTGCACCGTCTCGTGCTGGCCGTACGGCTTGGTCGAGTCCACGTAGCTGCACAGACACACACCACACACGCACAAGGGGAAGGAATGGCCTGTGTTAACCTGTGCTGTGCTGTGGTATGGTGTGGGGTGGTGTGTGTGGGGTACATGGCGGTGTAGAAGTTGAGCCCGAAGAAGTCGCTCGAGCCCTTGATGGAAGCCTTTTCCTCCTCGGTGAACACGGGCGCGTCCGCGGCGAAATGCTCCTTCAGACTCTGGGGGTAGTCGCCGCTCCCGTACACCTGCACCAAGCATCACACAGCTTCTTGTCTGTCTACTCGTCTGTCTGTGTGTGTGCGCGTCTGTCTCTGTGCTCACGGGTTCCGCGAACCAGCCGAGGACGAGGTCCATCTCCTTTGAGGAGAGGGCCACGTCGTCGGGGTTGGTGGGGTCGAGCGCCGCGCGCCAGTCGGCATTCAGGGTGATGCCCACCTTGACATCACACACACACACACACACAACGCATCCATCACATCACAATACACATTCTGTGTCGATCGGCACCTTGGTGTCGGGGCGGGAGGCCTGGTACTTGGTCTTCCACACCGAGTAGGCCTACATGCCGACCCACCACACAACTCTGGATGTCCTCCTTTCTGTCTGTCTGTCTGTCTGTCCAGTGGATGGACGCGTCGATATACCTTGGCGTGTGCCTTGAGGGCATTATGGCCGCAGGTCAAGAAATCAGTCTCCGACACGACGCCAGGGGCATCTGACGGGCAGAAGAGAGAGAGATTCGTCGGTTGGTGCTTTTCTTGTTGGGTTGGTAGTTAAGCTTACAGACGCCCCACTGGTATCCCAGCTTGCAGAAGACCCACGGCTCGTTGAGCTGCATCCACAGACATATCATATGTGTCTGTCTGCCGGTGTGGTGTGGTTGTCTCTCGTCGTTGTGCGGATCACTCAATCACTTACCGTCAGCCAGTACTTGACGTCGGGGAGCGCCTCAAACATAATGTCGGCATACTGACCGAACGGCTCCACCAGGCTCTCGTTGCGCCAGTCGTATATGCTGCAGCCAGGCGTGTGTCGTGAAACACGCAACACACAGACATATCAGCCGATCTCGCTGCCGGCCCTTCATCCACTCACTCAGGCAAGTCCCAGTGGAAGAGGGTCACAACGGGCTCGATGTTGTTCTTGAGCAGCTCGGCCGTCAGGTCCTTATAGAACTGAATACCTGCAAACCAAACCACAAGCTGGGCTGTGTGTTCTTCTGTCTGTCTGGCTCTGCCCGACCGACTGACCTTCTTCGTTCCTTTGTAGGCCGTTCATGACCCGCGGCCATGAGATGGAGTAGCGGAAGTGGGTGAAGTTGAGCTGCTTCATCATCTGGATGTCCTCAGGGTACTGACGACCGATGTACAGGCGCACACACCACACACACGTAGACTCACTCTGTCTGTCCAGCCCCGACCACCTACATACCCACCTTATGGTAAAAGTCGACGGCGACATCGCCCTGCAGACCAGGCAACACACACCCAGGTGCAGGCACTGTTTCCCAGCTGGCCGTGTTTGTCGCTCGTGTCCTTCCTCACCGTGTCGTTGCTGGCCTTGCCCTCGTGGGCGAAGTTATCCCACAGGCTCGGCACACGGCCTCCCTCGTTCCAAGCTCCCTCCACCTGCACACACAGCACAGCCACAAACCCAACAGCACACACACACACACAGAGCGAATGAGCAGCAGCCAACGGGTGGCTGTAAAAGGGCGGGCGGTTTTCGTGCCTGATAAGCGGCGGTTGCGGTGCCCCAGATGAAGTCCTTATCGCCGAGGACGCCATCCGCCTTGGCTTTGGAGATTGCTTGTGTCAACAAGCCCTGCACAGACGAGTCGTCGCCCGAGGGGCACTGGGCGAGGGCGCAGCCCAGAAGCAAACAGCTCACGGCTATCACGCGGAGAGCGCTGAGCGTCATCTTGTCTAGGCGTATATAGAAAAAAACGAAGACGGGACGGCCCAACGGCAGAGTGTTTACTGTGACGTCCCATTGTTTCTGTCATGCAAGCGGCGCTCCTAAAATTTATAAATCCTCTTGTGCAGGTAGTTGGTGGGGGCTGAACAACAAAGCCAACACCGATGAAGGGAACTCCATTCGTTCAATAGCGACCTTAAACCCAAACCCTGCTAAGTGTACCCTAGACCCTAGACCCTGGGGATTCAGTTCTCACCTTCCTCCCCTCCCCGCCAACGCATCACGGCCGCAGACATTTATCCGTTTGCCTGTGAGGAGAAGCGACCGCCAGTCACTGGATCTGCTACATCTCGCCAGTCCACCGACCTGCTCTCTCTCCTCTCCATATCATCTCGTCTAGCGCTGCAGCGCTCCCTCCTTGCTCCTCTTCGTCTGTCCCCGTGCAACTGCCACATCCACCCAGCTTATCCATCTGCGTCATCTCGGACAGTGAGGGGAGAAGAAATGGCGATGCGGCGCCTCCTTCATGTGGTGGCGGTGCTTCTGATCACGCTGATGCTCCTGTCAGCCATCCCCACTCTCGTCGAAGCGGAGAACCGCCGTCTGAAGGGGGGAGGGGGCGGCGGAGGTGGCGGTGGAGGTGGTGGTGGTGGAGGTGGAGGGTTTGGAGCAGGCTTCGGGTCTAGTGGTCGCCTGAGCGGCACCGCTGCCATGAGTGTTTCCATTATCTGCGGGATCATCGGCGGTGTCGGCCTGATCTTTCTCATCATCTGGGGTGTCAAGATGCTCATGCCCAGTCGTCTCGCATACACCCGGAGGAGGCGCATCAAGCCCACACTGACCGCCACGCCCCCTCCGTCAGGCGTGTGGGTGGGCACCTACCAGGAGGACGGCGACAGCTGGACGACCAAGTACATGCTCACATTCGAGTACGACGGCACTGTTTCCGGCGGGGGAACCGACGCCGACGGAGCATTCAAGATCAAGGGCTTCTACAACGCGACTACCGGGATGGTGTCTTGGGGCGAGAAGGGCATCAAGAGCAAGCTTCATGTGGACGTCACCGGCCGCTTCCCTAAGTCCCGTCACATCGACGTACCGACGAGACGATTGTACGATGTCATCGACTGGGAGTCCATCAGCGCCAAATACATGGCCAATACCGGCAAGAGCAACAGCATGACGATCCGCTTCCAAGAGGCTGTGCCTTCCCTGGCCCCAAAGACCAAGCCGCCAACCGTCAGGACCACGACGGCTGCCGCCCGCCTAGCGGCCAACTCAGAGAACGTGGCGGAGATGGAGCCAGTCACGACCGACCAGGAGACCGCGACCAATGGCGAATCGGACACGATTGCGTCCTCTTCGTAGGGAGGGTAGGACAAGCTGCTTGTGCTGAACAACCAGCCGGTGACTTGGAACGACATGCCTGTGGTGGTTTTGACCTGTCTTTGCGTTGCGTTCAGTCGTGTGCTGTACGTCTTTCTGGTTCTCTGTCTGTGTGTGTGCCTGCCCGCCTGCCATTCTTCTCCTGACGGGCATCGCGTGGCGTGCAATGTGGCCTTTTATGTGGTGTGGCGTCATCTGATGGAGTCGACATGAATGGCTCAAAGGTGTAGGGTGCGTAGGTATGTCCATTCGTGCGAGTCGGCAATATTGCCGACAGCCAGAGCAATCCGCTCCCGTGTGTCTGTGTGCTATGCGTCATGTGTGTGTGATGTCGTTCACGATGCTTCTTTGCTGTCAATGCTCCCACTTTCATGTGTGTGCGAAGGGGATGGAGACATTTGAGCTGACAGATATGCCTTTATGTGTGTCTCATTGAATCAATCCATCACCTATGTCAGCGACAGGAGCATACGTGACTCGTCTATGGCACTCGAGCCCCCACATAGACACGAGGGCAACTAAACCGATCATCAAAACCCCTCCCGCACCCACCCCCTAGCCCTCTGCCCTGCCAGCCCAGTGGATGGCCTCTGGTCTGTGCAGCAGAAAGCACTTTTCCACCGCCACGTTGTCCTCATTCGGGAAGGACCCTCTCAGCCCACTGACGAATGTCAACAAATCGATCACCCCCTGGTGCACCAGCCGACGGCCGCTGGTGTTGAGCTGATCGTGGATGAACGACAAGACGGGCGCCACACTCGCCCCGGCCCCATCTGACCAGGCGATGCACTCCACGCCGTCGGGTCCGGCCCCGACATGGGCCACCACCGACGTCGGTGTGACGAAGGGGAGGTCGCGGTCGCCTCCCTCGAGATCGCCGGGGTGGTCGACGGGGCTGTTCGGCCACTGCTGGGGGCTGATCAGGCTCGTCATGACAATGTCGAGGGTTGCGCCGGCGACTGGGTCCCTTTGGAAACCCCTGAGCAGGGACACGACGCACGGAGGGCCATCGTCGCCCTCAGGGAGCACCCAAACCCACGGATCAAATGCCTCCGTACAATCTGGAACTGGTGGCCTTTCAAGCTGCGCAGCGTATGTGGGAGTGAGGGGTCGGGCCTGGTTGGCGAGGAACCGCAGCACAGTCAGACAGACACCATTCGGCGGGGGCGGAAGCGGGCTGCGGAATGAGAAGCTGAGTCCGATGCGGATGGACTGACGGCAGGTAAAATCGCGAAGCAGCACATCGGTGCCGTATCGGTTGCACGTAGCAGCCGTGTAGCTCCAGAATAACAACGTGCCACCATCCTCGGAGCCGTAGTCCACGAAACGCGGCGGCCGTCCGACACCTGCCTGTCGAATGCCCATCTCCTCTCCCTCCTGAGCGATGATGATGCGCCGCACGTTGGGACCAAAACGAGGCTGCAGCCACTCGTGCTGATGATTCTTCAGGTCGTCAGGGTCACCCGTCTTGAGCCCGTGGACCAGGCGGGGCACAGACGCCCGCAGCAGCTCCACGTCAGCATCGGTGACGCGGATCGGCAGCGTCACCTCACGGGCACCAGACAGCACGCTCAGATAGTCAGGCCAGTCGTCCCACCTGCCGCCGTCACGCACCAGGCACATGGCAACGAAGAGGACATTGGCCTCGCGACGCACGTCGAAGACGATGAATGCGCGGAGAGCCGCCGGGTGCCTCTCATCAATCCATCTCTGGAAGAACGCGGCATTGACCAGGTGTCGATGAAAATCGTGCCTGTTGATGAGCCGAAGTGGGCCGCTCTCTTTGATGGCCTCAATGGCGAAACCGAGGATCTCGGTGCCAACGGGCTGGCTGGCAATGGCCGTCAGCCGAGGCCGAGGCGCCACGAGCGGGAGAGAGTCAGACATCAGATCTGCATTGGCAAGGCAGTGCATGCACTTGAGAGGTATGTGAAAGACATCTCTGTTGACGCACCTGTGGACCAGAACGCGTGGTTCGTTGCTATTCAAGGAGCGAGCTTCGACTACAAGCACAGTCTACAAGCTCGCGGCGGAGGGGGGACGAACCGCAACACAGCAGCCGCAGAAGCAGCGAAGCGTGCGCATCTTCTTCATCGGCTGCTGTGCATCTGGGGGGGGAGTACTATAATCAGTGTCTCAGTGCAAATGCACAAAGAGTCCATCAGCATGCATACAATAACTAGACCAAGTGTCCCTGCTATTCGATTACTGCAAACAAGCCATGACCGGACCCCTGTCCGACCCAATACCCCACTGCCCTTCATCCATCCCACACGTGTAGGGTGCACATTGGTAATGCCCCGGAAAGAGTACCCGCCAGCGCACAAGGCGCGAAGATTACTCGACGGCGCACTCAAAGGACGGGATAATCAGCTACAGAAAAGCTGCACTCGGCTTATACCGCTTCAGTGTCGGAGTCCGAGTTGAGGAGGGAGGCGTGCCTCTCGTGCGTCTGTGACGGTGAAGAGCGGAGATGATGGGCATGATGGACGACGGCCTGGTGATGTGGACGTGCTGACGACGATGGGCTGGGAGATGTATGTTACTCTTTCCCCTTCCCTCTACCTTCCTGCCTTATTACGTTGGGACGGGCACGACAAGGAGCAGTTCGAGATAGCAGCGGGTGACCAGCGCGTCAGGACTAGAGAAGCAGAGACGAGAAGAGGAGTGGAGAAGATGAGAGATGCAGAAACGAGAAGAGGAGCGTGCCTATCCTTCCACGACATGATGGCTGACTATGTTTGTGCACCACAGTGAATGAATGGGATGGGAGAGGTTGTGCGTTGGTGTTGGGAAGGTAGTCAGAGGGCATCTATCTGGGGAATAACGTGTGTCTGATTTTCCTGTCGCCCAGCATGGACTCACTATCTCTCTCGTCTTTGCTTGCTTGCTGTGTGCGTGACTGCAACTGGGCCTGACGTTTTTGCTGTGGCTCGCCCAGTGGGCAAGAAGCATCCGATCGGGGTGCGTTACTATCCGTTGTTCTCTGTTCGCTTCCAAGCTATGTAGCTTAACACACTGAAGCAAGGCCAGTCAGTGAGGTTGGTTGGGAGAGATTCCCTTCCGTAGAAGCGCTCACCGCGCCCATTGGCTTTACTCACTGATGCGCTGACTCTGACTGCCTCGTGAATGATGGTTGGGAGCGTGCTTGAGATCGGAAGAGCCACCTCGAGATCTGCTGGAACACACGCAACGTGACGGCAATGACATCTTGACGTGTCCAAGCAGAACCGCATCGGAATCAGCGACAGAGAAGAAAAAAACCGCATTGCATGCGGTAACAGACCTTGTGTGCTCTCCCTCTGTAGGCTTTTATGTTTGAACCCTGGATTGGACGGGCGACGGAGTTCATCTAAGCATCAGTCCGTACCAAGCAAACAAAAGGGAGCACAACCATGCAAAGCCAATGAACAACGCTCATTGACTGCAAACAAATGCATGTCGCACACTGCAAACAAGCGTGAGACATGCATCACGATAGACACACAAGACACACACACAACATCCAGGTCCAGCCAGCCACCTCACAGCCCCGAAGCGGGGCTGGTGTGTGGCCTATACAGCCCGCGGCTGACGAAGTCCTCGGGAAACGCGCTGGCCCTCCGTGGCCCTCTGGCGGCCGCAGCGCGTTGTGCTCGACTCGCCACTTGGAACGCGTTGTGCTTCATCAGCTCGACGGACAGGAGCTGGCTCCAATGGTTGATGACGCTCTCCCGGAAAGCTTAATTCGTCCTTCGTCCATTCGTTTTTCTTTCACCGGCATTGCCAGCGTTCCTCTGCACTCTCATGCGATCACTCACGTGGGCGCAGCGAGAGGTCCAGGCTATCGTCACTGAGCCAACCAAGACATCCGTCGTCCTTCTCGAGCCGGCCTCCTTCCCTCACGAGTCGTCATTCCTCGCATCCCTGACCAAGATCTGGTGCAAAATCTACCTGTTCTCTTGCGACCAGCATGAGCGACAACGTCAGGTTCAGCCTGAGCGATGTCGTCAACTTCTGAGGGGAGGTTCTGCTGAGTCCCGCTCTCAACACGTCTCGATAGCCCTCGCTTAGGGACAGCTATCGTCCATACACAGCAGCCCCTCGAACCCCCTCTGTTGGCCAACACATGCCACATTCTGTTTTTCGAGTCACTTGCCCATCCAGTTTGTGGGATCCATTGGCGATGCCCGCCGGGGGAGAGGGAGGCGGTACGAGGCGGGTCGGTCCATTGATGGCAGCGGGGGGACGTGTCTCCGATGGATTCCCGAGGCCGTCTGACGGGCCCGCAGCATGGCTATCATCTCTCGCGACTTCCATACAGGCGCACGGCCACTCACCACATCGGCACCAGTCGCCTGCAACCTCCGCACCCGCTGCGGGGTCACTCTCATCCAGCGGTAGTAGTTTTATTCTTCTTTAAGTAGGTACATGAACGGGCGACGAAGTTCGTCTAAGCATCAATCGTACCAAGCAAGGAAAAGGGAACAATACATGCAAAGAACAATGGCCAAACGCTCGTTGACTGCGAAAACATGTCGCACACTGCAAACAAGCGCGAGACATGCAGCACGACACACACAATCACGAAATCCAGGTCCAGCCAGCCACCTCACAGCCCCGGAGCGGGGCTGGTGTGTGGCCTGTAAGGCCCGCGGCTGACGAAGTCCTCCGGAAACGCGCTGGCCCTCCGTGGCCCTCTGGCGGCCGCCGCGCGCTGTGCACGACTCGCCACTTGAAACGCGTTGTGCTTCATCAGCTCGACGGACAGGAGCTGGCTCCAATGGTTGACGATGCTCTCTCGAAAAGCTGTGTCCTCCTCCGTGGGAATGGATGTGGGGCGAGGCTTTCGCTTGGCGAGCATCTTGAGAAAGTCCATGGTCTTCTCTCCCCATCTGCCGAATGTCTCCGCAGCGAGAGGCACGAAGCGGAAGCCGGCTGCTTGGATGGTTGGTCCATACTTGTCGATCTTGTCTTTCTCCACAAGCTGAGCCGCCTTGCCACCAGGAAGCTGTGCGCCACGCCGGTTGACTGTCCGGTGGAAGGGAATGGGGGAGTTGTCAGGGCGGCAGGGGTGGGCGACGGTGACGTCGAGCAAGTAGTCGCTGCCGTCGATCACGCAGTAGATGTCCATGCGCTGGTTGTTGGGGTTGTCGTCAGGCGGGGTGATGCCGAGGCTGTGCAGAGACACCTCCACATTGGAAGGAACATCTGCCTCAGCCAGGATGCGAACAAACAAATTGCGCATGTTGTTGTGTCTCGTGACCCGCTCACGGCCGGTGTGACACACGTAGAAGTGATCGTTAAACTTGTCAACCTCCCCACCGCAGATGCATCGCTGCGAAACGGTTGCGTGCGGGAGGGCAATGCCGAGACACCCGGCGACGGCATGGCGATACTGGAAGTTGTTCAGTGTCTTGCTATCGCTAGAGGGGATTGCTGACAGCCAACCAGACGAAAGAGGCCCTTGGCAGCTCAGAAGCCGGGCGCGGGCTCTGCTGTCAGGGGGGAGGGAGTTGAAGAGCTCGTTGAAGTGGAACTTGTGCAGTTGATCGGTCAGGCGCTGCTGTAGCCGAACCTGCGGCCTCGAGATAAGGTCCTGGAGGGAGGGGAGGGAGAAGGAGGGGCCGACCACTTCAGAGATGGCAGCGAGGGCGGGGACTGCAGCTTGAAGCCAGGGCAAATCCAGAAGAGCAGCGGGCCCACCTTGAGGCATCCATGGTGCTTCTCGGAACCGGCTAGAGACATCAGATGCCGTCACACCGATCGAGCCCAGAAAAGCCGCACGGGCAATCGTGGATGCAGAGACAAGGCCAAATCCTCCCAGCCGGATGGGTAGCTGCACCTGCGCGGAGACCGAGTCGGGGAAGTCGCCGGGAAAGCGGAACATGCGCCTGAATGCCGTGATAATGGCGGCGTCATGTCGCTCGGCGGCTGCCAGGGAGACATCGGATTCTCGGGGAAGGAGGCGCAGCCAATAGTTCAGCCGGGGGGATGCACAATAGCGGAGAAGAAGGCCTGAGCCCTGCAGTCCCTTCTGAGCAAAAGTCACGATTGCGTCGAGCAGCGGCTGATGGCTGCTGGTGATCTTCTCGAGGCTGTGCTGGATGAAAGATTTGCCGCCAAGCGGGCAGCCGAGAACAGTGATGCCCTCAGTAGAGCACTTGACGCCGGAAGCAGCGATGTCCGCCGAGATGTCGGAGTCTTGTTGCCAGCGGGGCTTCATGCAGCACTCTTGTCTCTCCGCAGCCTCAACTTCTTCTCGGCCAGAAGCTGCTCGGCTCTGTCCACATACCTCGTAACACGTGTCTCGTCCAATCCGCCATCGATGTCGTCCATGAACGCACTGATGAAGTCGTCGGGGAACTCCCCTTGCAGTTTGACGAGAGCGGGGTGGAGGCCCAAGCAGAAGAGGAAAGGGCCCGCCGCGTCGCCTTGCTGGGTACCCTCCTGAGTGAGGATGGTCTCAATGCGTCCGTCTTCCATGCGATACCATAGCTCAGCCGGGGAGCCGTAGAACTGCCAGAAGAAATCGACAAGGGACGGCCACTTTGTGCCGAGCTCGTCGAGGATCGCCTGACCGTCGCTGCTGTTAAAGGCGTTCTTGCAGTCCAAAGTCACCAAAACCCGTTTATCGGAATCATCGTGGCGTGTCTCCATGTAGGTCTGACAGGCCTGGAAAATCTTTTCTCCGCCTGCCGACGTACCGACCGCAAACTGTAGGGGCGAGAAGTCCTCCTCAAAGGCAAGCTTGTTCTCCATACAAACTGCCTTCGTCACCCATCGCCGAAGCACATCACCCACAGCAATCAGCCGGACACCACCGTTGTCTTTCATCAGGGCGAAAAGGCGGGCGGCCGAAAGAGTCGTGGTGCAGCTGTCCGGCATGTTCCCAGCGAGCATCCGGCCGACAAAGGAGGGTAGAGGGACAGTCGAATCTTCTGCCGAGGCGTCACCCTCTCCCATGCAGGCACGAAGGTGCTCATACCGCCATCCCGTAGGGCCGGCCGCGGAACCTCGCGGCGCCGTCTTGAGGGCAGCCAGTAGAACTCTGGGCGGGACCGTGAGAGGGAGGGGCGGTCCATCTGGGCCGTTCTGGGGCTGCGGCTTTGTGGGAAGCGGTGCCGCAGGGTGTAGATCTTTGAGCTGCTGGAGTGTCGCCGCCGTCGCTGGAGCGACCTTGGCAGCCGTCAGCCGTCTTGCTGCACGCGACAGCTCTCCCTGTCTCACAAATCTCTCTGCCGCTCGCAGCTTGATCTCCTCCGGGGATGGCTCAGACACGCCTTCCACTGGTCCATCGCCACGTGGAGCAAATACGTGGCGACCCCGTTCAGCAAAATTCCTGGACTCGTCGAGTAATCCTTGCCACTCTCCAGCCCAGAACCGCTTGAAGCGAGTACCCCACTTGCGGCGGCCGCCCGTACCGCCGCGACTCATCGGGAAGAGAAGCATAGTGGGCAAGAAGATAGCTATCAGGCAGCCGACATCCGAGTCCTCCTCGTCCTTCACGTACTTCTCGGTGGTATCCACCACCATCTTCAGCGACTCCCGGATACACTGAGGCATGCGGGATATGGTGCGAACGCCCAGCTTGAAGTGGTCATCCCGTTGCTCGGCGGTGAGGCTGCGGAGGTAATCAAGCCCACGCTGCGGGAAAATTCCTCTCGAGCGAAACCAGTGGGAATCGTGGGGCGGGTCAGGTGGCGGATCTGGGGGAGGGGGAGGCCCTCCTCCGTTTGGGGGCGGCCCACTGCCGCCCGAGTCACCGTCTCCTGCCCCGCCATCTCCCGGGTCACCGGGTGGCGGGCCGGGTGGCGGCGGGGGTACAAATCCGCCTCCACCTCGAGCACCTCGGGCGCCTCGTGAGGCTCCACGTGCTCCTCTCCCGCGACCCCTCCCCCGAGCTCGGCGCGCCGGCGGTGCGGGCTGCGAAGCACCACCTTCACCATCCCCGCCTCGACCCGTCGTGTCTCGGGCATCCGGGGGCGGATCGACTGTGTCTCGGGCGGTCGAAGGCGATGGCGGTGGCGGTGGCGGTGGGGGAGGGGGTGGTGGGGGTGGTGGGGGTGGCGGAGGGGGTACACCTCTTAGATTGCGTTTGTTTGTTGGGCGGACTGATTCATGGATGATTCGGACACACAGACAATGGTTGAGGTCAATGCAAGTCTCTCTCTCTCTCTCTCTCTCTCTCTCTATGTGGGGTACACATCGGTGATGCCGCGAATGGAGTGACCGTCAGCGCACGAGACGCAGAGTTCAAACGACGGCGCATCCGAAGGGCGAGATAGTCGGCACGTGTCGGTAGCTGGGCCGAGAGATGGGCTCTTGGGTGTGTTGGGTGGAGGAGAGTGGTCGGTCACGTGACGCTCGGCAGTGATGGGTGCAGCAGTGATGCCCCGAATGGAGTGGCCGTCGGCGCACGAAACGCGAAGTTCAAACGACGGCGCACCCGAAGGGCGGGATAGTCGGCATGTGTCGGTAGGTGGGCCGAGAGATGGGCTCTTGGGTGTGTTGGGCGGATGGGAGTGGTCGTTCACGTGACGCTCGGCAGCGGTGGGTGCACGGTGATGCCCAGGGCAGTTGGTGCACGGGCGTAGTCAGGTGGCTTGGCGCAGTCGAACAGAGGCAGGCGGCGCATAGAAGCAGCAAAACAACGCTCGTGGAGCTCGCTGGGGCTGATTCCTGTTGCATGCGCAACTCAGGTTCAGCGCGGCTGCACGATCACGAGAAGAGTAGTGTTGAAGTTGCTGTGTGCCGAACACACATCGTGGTCAGAAGGATCAGACGGAGCCCTCGAATCTCGCCTTAATTTCGCCCTCATGCCAACAGCATCACACAGAGGTCCACGTCAGAGTCCACATCATCAAGAGCAAGGCAAAGAATAGACAGAGTCCGGGCTACATACAACCGGGAAAACCCCTGCTGGTGACGGGCACGCTATCGTCTCCCAGCGCCAGGGTGAAAACGGCAGGCACATCTCCCTCCGCATCAGCAGCACTGCTCTACTCGTACGCTACTGTGCGGCGACAGGCACGTCCTCTCTCATCAGTGGCTCACCAGCAAAGAACTGCGTAAGCAGAGGCAGCGAAGGGCGAGGAAGAACAGGAAAGAAGAGCCAGCAGCATCGCAGGGCGTTGGGCAACGGTCACACAGAACAATGCACACAAAGCTCGCCAACTCAACAAGTAGAACAGGCACAGGTGCATACATTCATCACGAATCTTGCTCCCCTCCCCCCGCATGAGGACAGCGTGACGACGGCACCTCACCTTTCCGCAACTCCCACGTCCTCCAGCAGCCAAGACGACCAGAGCCACACCCCAGTGACGGCCGAACAGCAGGCACGCACATACACACAGCGGGCACGCGGGTTGGCTGGGTGTGCATTTTTGCTCGCCCGTTCGTTCTGTGTGCATGTGTCGCTGCTGGGTTAACCATCAACTTGCAGATGAGAGATGCCGACGAGGGGCCGCGAAATCATGAGCATGAAAATGAGGTTGCTCGGGAGCGGCAACGTCAAGACCGTCCAGAGCGGCGATTCATGCGATTTGCTATGGTGATTTTCAGGGAAGGGGCTTGTGCGTGTCCGTTGGTTGGCTGCGCCCCGCCGCTTCACTCCCTGTCGCGGGGAGTGGCGCGGAGCTCGCGTTGCCTGCTTTCGGACACCCTCGTCATTCCCCTAGTGTTGCGTTCGTGCTTGAGGCGGAGTGGTTCTTCTGCGTGGGTCACTAGAGAGAGGGCGGGATTCATATATACGCTCAGTGTGATGCGCACGTCACCGGGGTCTGTCGGCCGCAGTGTCACCTCACACCGCCTGCCTGCCGGGTGACGTGCGTGCCGAAGTATTTGTTGTTTAAGTAAAGACACAAAGGGGCGACGAAGTTCGTCTCAACCAAAGACACTAGCGTTCCAATCAATAGGCCATTGCAAGCCACGCGGAAGAAGGCAAAACATCGAGAACACACACGCGAGACACACACATACCCCCCCCCCCCCCC